>JAFEMH010003433.1:0-266303 GCA_022495995.1 Adenophora triphylla var. japonica
TTTGTGAAATTCTTGATAGAATTGTTGAAAATGGACATGTAAAAATTGTGAGTATGTGTATTTTGTGCAGAAATGTGTAATGATTCAGCTCTTATTTGTGAAAATAAAGTGCCTATCACTAGTGAATTGCATGCTTTTGGTGTTTTGTACCGTATGCTATTTATGTATGTACATTATGAGAAAAATTATGCGTGTAGTGATAATTTTTGTGAGAAAAAATGTGACATGTGCCGTGTTTTGTGACGGGGTTATATGTGAGAAAGTGTGTGTGCCAGGTGTTGGGAATGGCCAGTTTTCTTTTGAGAATGGCTGCTACCTTAATAGTGTGCCGTGTTTTGGGTGACGGACTTTGTGGGGAAAATATGTGCGATATGTGCCGTAGTATTTTGTGGCCCAGGTTATATGTAGAAAAAATATGTGCAATACAACCATGTAGTGTTAGGACAATTTTCTTGCACTGAAAATGTGTCGTGTAGGGTTTAATCCCCTTTTTTCTCTTTTTTTCTCTTTTTTTTTGAGAAAAAGATGTATACGGTGTGTGCCGTGTTTTGTGACCAGGAGTTTGCATAGGAAAAATTATATGCATGATATATGTGAAAATTATGGCGCATTATATGTGCCGTGTTTTGTGGGCGGAGTTATATGTGCCTTTATATTAAAAAGTATTGTGCCAGTTGACGTACCTTTCTTTGTGTTTTACTGCCGGGAGTGCGGGAGCTTATGGCAGGAAGGCCCGAAGAGGATGAAAGACTCGGGGGGATCGCTCGAGGGGAACATTGTGTGGAGCTATGGCGGCGGATGCACGATATTTCGCGTGGGCGGTAGGCCGAGTCCCAGGAGAGGCTGGATTTTATGCTTACGGCCTAGGTGTGTTCGTTGAGAACACAGTGGAGTGTACGACACGAGAGAAGAAAGCAAGAGTGTCTTCACTGGGCCTTTGGAGTATCTGGTGGGATTCACCACCCACACCTTCCACACGAGAAATTTGAGTGCGAGGTGACGGTGACGCCCGCAGAGCTTTTCTTTGCGATCACGGGCTTTCCCTTGAAGAGGAGAGGCTAGGTGCGGTGGAGGATATGATAGGCCCGATGACGTGTTGGCCAGAGGCTCTGCTTCAGGCTTTGAGCCTACGTCTCGCGAGGGCACAGGGATCTTTGTACGGCGACGTGGAGATGAAGGATCCACGGCCGGTATTAGGGAGCCTTTACATGTCCGAGTACCGGCCGAGGTGGCAGATGAGGAGCGATTGGCTTGCCGCTCCTTCTTGCTGGTATGCCTTTGTCAGAGACTTTGTTCTCAAGAACCACGCGACCGCGGCTCCCTTTGCTCTACATTGGGAGAGCTTGAGCGAAATCTGGATAAGTGCAACGACATTGCTTGGGGAGGCGAGGCGAGGCTTATGGAAGTGGAAGGCTCTACTTCTCCCTTGGACCCGGTTTAAGGCGGGGGGGTGGCAGGTTCGTTGGCTTTGCTTTGACTTTGCTTTTGGAGGTATGAGTTTATTCTTGTTTTTTTTTTTTTGATTTAGCAACTTGTCTTTTCTCGCGTTGTCTTTATGCCTTTGAGCCTTCTCTGTGTTTTGTCACGGAGTGTGGTTTTATGAGGGTTTTCCGGTGCTTCATTAGGATAGGGATCCTGGGTACATTCTTGCTGCGTACTTTGCTATCTTGCTAAGGATGGGCCTGCATCTGTACGGCGAGGAAAGAGGAGGAAGACCCGGCGGGGGGAAAGCTCACCGTCCGCTACGAGGGATGTGCGGGAAGCGTTTGGAGCGGGATGGCCGAGTGAGGGTTCGTTCTGTTCCCGTGGGCTCGAGTATGAGGGGATGAGTTCGAGGGCTCCCAGGAGTGGCAATAATGTGACGGAAGATGCTTTGCGGGGCTTGACTTGTGATGTCATGTGCATGCAGGGGAGCGGAGTCTTACAGCGGCATGGCGCCGGTGCCAATGCTTCCCGTGGCTCAGGACCCTCCCTTTGGGATGCTTGATTCCGGGACATGGGCGTGCTCGATTTGAGAGGTACCTTGGCGGTGTCGGTGCCGAGGAGTTCATTTTTATATGGAGAGGAGTACGGGGCCTTCGTGAGGAGGAAGGCGAGGGCGCCCGAGTGCGCGCGGGAGAGAGAGGGCGCCGCGAGCTCCCCGAGGATTCCGTCATCTGGGACCGGATTTCACGTACGTCCGCGGGGACGGGTCGAGAGGAGGGTGTACATGCCGTTCGGGAGCGAGCTCTGCTTTGCATGCCAGTGGATCAGAGATCGGTGAGTGTCTTGACTCTTTTCCATCTTGGCATCTTTTACGCATTTTTCTCTTTTTGTTGTTGAGTATAAGCGTATTTGATGAGCGTTTCCTTGGCTTCTTGTTGGTGCGGAGTCCCGGGGAGAGCCTACGATATGCGTGACTACTCGCCGTTACGTGACGATGCGCTCCTTGACGCTAAGAAGATGGCGTCGAAGGTGTCTGTCGGTCTTCGCGTCGTGTGCCGGCGTACGAGCTTATGCCTTCGAGGCATTCTATGGGCGTTCACTCCTCCTAGAGCCGGCGGAGCCGCGGCGGGGAGGGGCACTTTGAGGCGGCATAGCATGGATGCGGGGACGTCTTCGGGAGGCTGCGGGGCCTTCGAGGAGCGGCCACTTTTATCGGTTCATGCCTCCGCACGGCGCACGGGGTGAGGGTTCCTCGAGCCTTCTTTCTTTGATCCTTTCGCCGGATTTGATCCTTAAGGTACTTCTCGTGGGAGCCTCGGGCGGGTGCTCGGTATTCCGACGATGAGGATGTGACAGGGCGAGTTATTGGGATGCCAGACTTTTCTTTGGAGGATCTTGGCGAGGATGATGATGCTTGAGGATTCGAGTAGTATTCATTTGCTTTCCCCTCTTTTCATATCCCTCTCTCTTTTTTTTTTTTTGTTTAGCAACGAGACATTTTGGGTACTGTAATAAAACACGTATGTATTTGCATGGCAAAACGGTATTTTTATTTTAAGATGTAATGTCATTTATTTTGTGATTCGGGAATTGTCCTAGAAATTGTTGCTATTATTATTTTTATTTTGTACATGCCACGTGAGTGAGAGTGTGTTTGTGGGTAGTGTTTGTTTTGCGGGAATGGCTTTGGCCGGTGTTTGGGGCATTTGGAGCAAGGTTTCTTTGAGGACGATGGATTTTTATCTTGTTCTTTGAGGAAATGGGTTGTTGCAAGGAGGTCCGTCTTGCTTTGGGAAGGACATAAATGCTTTCAGAGTGCACGGTTCTTCCTTCCCATTCGAGCTTTCTTCCCCATTTTCTCTAGGAACCTCCATTTTTGCCATGGATTTCCCTAGAATTTTGCCGAGGCTTTCGCGGGAGAGGCAAGGTTGAAAACGTGGATGCGGCGCCGTATGAGGCATCGGAGACGGGCTTTCGAGGTAGGTTTCGTCTTTGCTAGGTTTCTTTTAAGGAGTTGGTTCTGATTGGGATTTGTTGCGGGCTGCCGCGAAGTTAGGATGTTAGAGGCACGTGTCTTTCTCCTGATGAAATGAGTGCCCAGAGGATTTTCGGGCTTTGATTGGAGGACCGGAGTGGAGGCCATCTCGCTTCCTTTGGTTGGTGGTGCTGCGGTGGCGTGAAGCTTGCGAGACTTTCTTCGTACTTCGTTGGAAGAAGTGCGGGGGCATGATCCCTTGATTCGGGTCATATCGACATTTCTAGCCGGAGCGGTTCATGGTTGATGATAGTGACGTCTCTTAGGATGTATTTGCCTTGTGCGTGATGGCGACGCTTTTTACGAGTCGGCTCCTTGGCATTTGTGATGGCGCTTTGCTAGATGTGGTAGGGCCTTTGCGGAGCTGGAGAGGATATTGTCCCGTTGGTCTTTGGGGAGACTCTTCGTAGTATCGGCCAGTCTGGCGGCCCAGGGATCGTTTTATGAGAGGGGGAAGCCCCGCTTTGCTCACCTTGTGGCTGCGAGAGAGACTTCGAGGCCATGCCCGAGGCTCAGAAGCGTCGTTTAGCCCGTGGTCATTTGCTCGGCGACCTATTGTGTTGGATATGGATCAGTCACTTTGGGAGAGATGGATGGCACGGCCCTTGGTACGCATCGAGATCCATTTGGTGGGTTCCGCCTTTGGAGGATTGAGACCGGGAGGATCTTGCGGGAAGGGTCCTACGTTGTCGGAGTTCCGAGGTTTGTCTTGGTCCTCCTTCTATATTCCGTCGCTTGTTTCCGGCGGTTTGGGATGAAGCGAGGAGCCTTTGTTGAGGCTGGGGATGACCTTGCTACTTTGCGGAGATAGCTCCTCTTTGTATGGCGGCCCGGGTGCCTTCTTGTATTGTACGAGGTATGGAAGTATTCCGCTTTCCCTCACTGGCGGTACTCCTTAGACGTCGGGGAGCGTTGTATTGACGACTCGGTATACGGCTTTCAGTATGAGCGGCGTGTTGGGCGATCCCAGTGGTCTTGGAAAGCGAGGCGTGTAGCGATTACAGGACCCTTGTTGCCGTAGCTATTGCCTTAGGAGTTCCGAAGCACAGTCGACCACTTTGGATGTGACGGGAGACGCTTTGTTTGACTACGAGACTAGAGTTGACCGGCGACGAGGAGAGGTCCTCTTACGGGACTCGCGAGGGAGGAGATCGGCGAAGCACGGGCGAATGAAGCCACGAGAAACTCTTGGATTATTTGACTCTGACGGGAGGACCCGGATCTCGGGCGAGAGACGCGAAGTTGGTTCACGTGGAGCGAAAGAAGACTCGCGGGGGCGAGGAAGAAAGGAAAGAATGGCGAGGGACAAGCGCGAGATGGCGCGGAATGACCTCTAGGTATCCATTCATTGCATTGCAAACACATTATTAGTTAAATGTATTAAATTTGTCTTTTAGCATGTTGTGAACTTGAGAGTAGACCGTGCTTGAACTTCATCAAGAAATGTTGTAACCGTTAGTGATTTGTGATTTACTTTTAAAGCTTTGTCGAGACGCAAGATCTTTTGTTTGCCCTTGCTTCTGTTGTGCACTTTGTCGGCGTCCATCTTTGGACTTTTACATTTGCATTTGCGGGCCAGACGATGCAGGCCACAGCGGCAATCCCCTTTGCGAGGCTTTGTGCTTGGGTGAGAGGTTGAATGCTCCCTTGACAAGTCGTTTGACGGTCTTTTCGTAGATTCCTTGCCGCTTGTTGGCGTCGGGCTCTTGACCTCAATTTCGCGGCTTACGCTTGGGCTTCTTTTGTTTTTTTTTTTTTTGTGAGCCCTTGCTCAAGCTCTCTTTTTTTGTGAGCCCTTGCTCGAGCTCTCATTTTTTTGTTTTTTTTTTGAAGCGCGTGAGGGCGAAGACAAGCCCCTGGCTTGGAAGCAGACATGAGTCGATCGTTTGATCTTTGAGTGACCCTCGGATGTCCTTTGATGTTGCCGCCGTCGTTTGACTTGGTCAAGGTGGCTGGCTGGGCGTGTTCTTGAAAAGTGCGTAGCTTGATGGAGGTCTTGATTGACATTCAAACTTTTGACTTTTTGTGTATTTTTAGACGGACCAATTAAGGTTGCCTACGTTCCCCGGACTAGAGGGCTCGGGTCTGCGTAGTTCGACACTACATGGAGTGCCAAGAGATGCACGGTTGTTCTTCTTCGGGCGAAGTATCTGCGAAGTTTGCTTCCGTTATTTGGATTCATGAAGGGATTGCCGTCTAGGTACGGTAGCTTCATGGCGCCTCAGGAGAAGATCTTTTGAACCACGAAAGGGCCGATCCATGTGGGTTCCCATTTTCCCAGTGGGTTGGTTCGAGTGGGAGGCTTTTCTTTGAGTACAAGGTCGCCTTCCACGATGTCTCGGGATTTGACTTTCTTGTCGAAAGCTCTAGCCCGTCACAGCTTTGATAGGCTCGGGACGTGTTCCATGGCCTTTAGTCGTCGCTCGTCTAGCGAGCCAATTCGTCATGTCGGCCGGAGCCATTCGACTTCGTTGATGTCATTTTCCAGCGGCGCTCGGAGTGAGGGAATTTCTAGCTCGATGGGAAGAATTTGCTTCCATCCCGTATGTCGGGGCAAATGGGGTTTCTCCCGTGGTGTTACGGCGTGTGCGGTAGCCCCAAAGTGCAAGGTGCGGCTTCTCGGGCCAATCTCGTCCTCGGGTGGTCATTTTCGGATGATCCGTTCGAGGGTTTTGTTTCTTTGCTTCCACGGCGCCGTTTGTTTGTGGCCGGTAGGGAGAAGATTTGTGGCGTGTGATCTTGAATTCAGCCGGCGATGCAGTCGAATTCCCCTTCGAAGTGTGAGCCGTTGTACGATATGACCTCATTTGGGATGCCGTATCGGCATATGATGTTTTCCTTGAGGAAATGTGCGACCTTCTTGGAGGTGAGTACCTTGTAGGACTTGGCTTCGACCCATTTGGTGAAGTAGTCGATGGCTACTAAGATGAACTCGTGGACCGTTCTTTGCACTGGCGGAGCGATTTTCCCGATGACGTCAATTCCCCAGTGGCGAAAGGGCGAGGTGTAGTCATGCGGTAGAGATCGTGGGGAGGTAGATGATTGAGGTTGGAGAACCGTTGGCACTTGTCGCGGCTTCGGACAAAGTGGATGCAATGTGCTTCCATGGAGATCCGGTAGTAGCCCATCCCGAGAATGATTTGCATCGGGGCTCGGCATTCATGTGGGGACCGCAAGCCCCGTTGTGGACTTCGTTCATGAACTTGTTGCTTCTTCTTGGGCGACGCGGCGTAGGAGTGGCCCGTGGTAGCGTTTCTTGTATAACATGTCCCGAGGATGACGAAGTGAGAGGCGAGGCGTTTTAGGGCCATGATGCTCTTGGTTTTGACCCCTCACGTGTGTGGGTCTTCCTTGTTCATGAAGGTGGCTTCCCGTTCTTGAGGTATTGGAAGATCTGGTTATACCATGGCTCATTGACGGGCTTAGGTTACGGTTCGATCTCACAACGGTAGGCGAGGAATTTCCTTTCGTCCGACTTTGAAGGGTTTGATTGCTTTTCCTTCGGGGATTTCCTGAGGAGGCCAAGGTGGCTAAGGCATCTGCAAACTGTTTCGGTCTCTTGGCAAGTAATGGAAGGTGACCTCTTCGAATTGTGTGATGAGGTCCTCTATGCGAGGCATGGTATTTTTGCAAGCCGGGTCTATGGTTTTCCACTTGTTGGAGACTTGGTTGATGATCAAAGTGAGTCCCCATAAACTTCGAGTTTACGGACATTCCTCTCGAGTGCGGCTTGTAGTCCGGCGGCGCAGCTTCATATTCGGCGGCATTGTTGGTTACCTCGAAATTGAGCTTTATAGCAATTGGGGTGTGCTCGTCCTTGGGATCCACGAGCATCACCGTGCCGTTTCCCCTTTTGGTTGGCCGCTCACGTCGAAGAACGGTTGCCATCGGTTTCGCCTTCGATTGCGAAGATTCCCTCGTCTAGAAATTGTGGTTCGGGGCCTCGAGCCTCGTCGGTTGGGAAATCGGCCGGTTGTTCGGCCATGGCCCGTCCCTTGATTGACTTTTGGTTTACGTACTTGATGTCAAATTCCGCCAGAAGAAAGACCATTTGGCGAGCCTCATTGACGAGAGATGGTTTGTCGAAGAGGTACTTGGCGGGTCCATTTTGGAAACCAAGTGTGCGTGTGCGGCTGCATGTAGTGCCGTAGTTTCCCGGACAACCCATACCAGGCTGCGCGAGGTTTTCTCGAGGGCGAGTAATTGAGTTATTTGCCTTGAAACTTTCGGCGACGAAGTAGATGGCGTTTTCGACCCGTGACTCTTTCTTTTCTTGACGGAAGCATGGCTCCAAGCTGCGGTGTCGGTCACGGTTAGGTATAGCAACGGTGGCTTTTCCTCGTGGGGAGGACGAGAGAATCGGAGGACTCACAAGGTATGCTTTTATTTTTCAAAGGCATCTTGGCATTCGAGTTCCATTCGATGTCGGCGTTCTTCTTCATCGGCTTGAAGATTGGCTCGCACATAGAGGTCAATTGGTTGTGAAGCGGGCGATATATTGCGGGCGGCCCATGAAGCTTTTCACCTGCATGCGAGTTTGCGGTGGTCTCATTTCGATGATAGCCTTGATCTTTTGAGGATCCACCTCGATGCCTCTCTCGGTGACCATGTATCCCAAAACCTTGCCTCGGCTAACCCCAAATGTGCATTTGGCGGGGTTAAGCCTCATTGAGTGTTTTCGGAGGCGATTGAAGAATTTTCTCGGGTGCAGTGAGGTGTTGTCCGTCGATCCCTTTGAGTGAACGATCATGTCATCGACGTACACTTCGATCTCTTTGTGGATCATATCGTGGAAGAGGGCGGTTCTTTGCCGTTGGTAGAGTAGCCCAGCGTTCTTTAGTCCGAACGGCATTGCGTGTAGCGATAGGTTCCCGAGGGGTTGTGAAAATTTGTCTTTTCTTGGTCTTCTTCGGCCATCTTGATCTGATTGTAGCCGGCAAAACCGTCCACGAAGGACTTGACTTCGAAATTGGTGTAGTGTCTACCAACATGTCGATGTTGGGTAGTGGAAAAATCGTCCTTGGGACTTGCTTTGTTGAGATCTCGGAAGTCCACGCAACGGCGTACTTTTCCATTGGCCTTGGTGACCGTGACAATATTGGAGAGCCATGTGGGGTACTCGATCACCACGATGAAGCCGACTGGAGCATTTTTCGATCTCCTCTTTGACTTGTAAAGACCATTCGGCTTGATTCGGCGTAGCTTTTGCTTGATGGGCTTAGCCTCGGGATTGAGGGATCCGGTGCTCTACAATGTTAGGATCTAATCCGGGCATGTCTCGGTAAGACCAAGCGAACACGTCCACGAACTCTTTGAGCGGTGCGGTCAATGCGTCTTGCTCTGTGCTTAGGTGAAGAAACTTCCGATTTGCGTCTCTTTTGGCTCTTCGGCGGTTCCCAAATTCACTTTGGTTAAAACCTCCTCGCGACTTGGGCCCGGTTTTCTCTCGTTTGACAAACATGCTTAAAGATGTGCTTAATGTATTGTTCATTTAATGTGTACGCTTCTTTATCAAGTGAATCGTTATTAGCTTGTTTGTGTGTTAGTTAATTTATCGGTTGTTAAAGATGCAATGAGAGGATACTCGGAAAGATCGAAGCATTCATTAAGAGCATACGGGAATACATTATTGGCAATGAGTTCGTAATCTTACGGCGTGAGGCCATCGAGATGACTCGAGAGACTCAAATTCAAAGCTAATGGACTCGGGATGAGTTTTGACACTAGACTCTAGGACTCGAGGGGTCGAGACCAAGTTGTTCGATCATGTCCTTTTTCTTTGGCGGTGGAGTCAGGAGAAGGTGGCCCGGTTATTGAGTGGCAATGAGCTTGATAGGAGATGGGGCTTGAAAGGCTTTATGTCACCGTTCCCGATCATTGCTATCACGAGTTATCGAAACAAAATCGATTAGATCTGGCATCTCGATTTCTTCTTTGAAGAAGCGAGTGTAGCGGTGGTTCGTCCCAAGCATCGTCTGCGGAGTCTCTTGCTTTTGTCTTGGGCATTGCTAGCTCGAATGCGGACTCGTCCCGCTTGTTGAAGGCGGGAGTGTTGACGAGAGAGTTTTCGAGTTCTTCCGCCAAAGAGGAGTTTTTCCGAACCAAAATTCATTGTGAATAGTGGTGGTTGCGGATCCGGCAGGCGGTGTGTCGAGGAATGCTCTTCGGACGGGATTTGGCTTGAGGCCTGCGAATCTTGCCGAGGTTACTGCTGGAGCTTGTCCATGGTTGTCGGCCGGCTTTGTTTGGCGGCGATCGGCTCTGTTCCCTTTTACGGATCTTCTTCCAAGTTGCCGGCCTTCCTTGTGAAGTACTTGGTCATGTCGAAGGCTGTAAGGACGAAGATCGGAGATTGCGTGCAAGCCTCTTTTGTTATACGTGGAGCGTTTTCGCGCGGCTCGCTTGTCCTCCGCAATGTGTTCGGGAGTAGGAGAGTATCCCGGGCCGTGCGGGGTATTACATTCTTTGATATTGATGATACATTGAGTGCCACGATGGCGTTTTCCCAAAGCCGAGCCCGGGATGTAGTTCATGTGCTTCATCATTTTCATCGGGGAGGGATCTTGTCCCAAATCAAAGGCGAGTCTATGTGGCACACTTGGGCCTTTGGGCTTTCGATGGTGAACCACTGTTAGCATCATGCCATCATCGTCGGGTTTGATTTCTAAGACCGGGACGCCGTTGGTGTCGGTCCTTTCGGTGACTATGCTTTGTCGCCGTAGATGATGGTCGAATCTGTTCCTTGGACGAACTTTACGCAGCTGATGGAGAGTGGATGCCACCCCGTTGATCGATGTAGCCAAGGGCGTCCCAAAATGGCGGTGAAGGTGATCGGGATGTCGATGACTTGGAAGTACGTCGGGACCATTTGTTTTCCAAACCAAAGGTTCAAGGTGGCTATTCCCAGGCTGGGCGGGATGTTGAGTCGTATGCCTTGATTGCACAGTCGAGGTTTTAGATCGGTTGCTTTGATCCCTAGCAAATCCATCATTTTGGCGGGAAGGACGTTCATGGATGATCCCCATCTACCAAGACCCGAGGGAGACGGCGCTCGTCCGGTTGAGCTGTTATGTAGAGAGGCTCGTTGTGGTCGGCCCCAAATTTTGGAAAGATCGAGCTACTGTGAAGGTGATGATATTGCTTTGTAATTGACGTTGCCAATCATCGAAGCTGCTTCATCAGTGTCAGTGATGGGAACCATAGTGCAGGCCGAGGCTTTCTTCCAACTTGAGCTTGTGCGGGTAAGATGAAGTGAGTAAGGACCGAGTGAGATGTTAGCTGAGTGCGCTTGAGTTTGTGTCAAGACAGGATCTTCAACCTTTGGGTCCAAGGTTTCGGCTTCTTTGGCGTAGGGCCCCTTTTCGGTTCGTGGCTCGGGTATGGCTGGCCTTTTGTACGTCCGTGGAGGATTCACTGGGATTTGGCCAGGAACGTGTCGAACATTCACCTCTGGACTTATGGTTTTGCTTGTCTCTCCCGTTTAAGGTGGGAGGAGCACGATTGGCGTAAGGCCGGCTGCGCATTTCAATTCGTTCACCGTCATGGCTTTTACTTGAAGCATCAATAGTGGCTTTGAGATCTTCCCACGACGGGGTTGGATTATCTGGACCTTCGGGCCTTCGGTGGCGGTGCGAAGCTCGTCCCGGCTGATCATGGAGCAAACATTGCCGTGGCCACTGTGCGAGAACTAGGGTGGGGAGATTTCTTTGGAGTAGATGACATAGTAGTCAAACTTTCTGAGGGTTCTCCGAGGGTTCCGGCGTGGGATCACCAGATTCATACCTCTTTTTCAGGTTTTGTTGAGAAGATAGCTTCTTCTTTCGTCGAGGGCGGCCCTCGTTCATTGCATCCTGGAATTCCATTTCCGGACAAGCACCGCCTGTCGCACGTCCCACCAGATGTGTTCGTTGTTCGGCGGTGGTACCGGGACCTCGGGAGGCTGGATGGGCGACTTTCCTCTGGAGGGTCTTGTGGCCTTACGTCATAAGCTGCATGGCTCGTACGAGGGTAGCAGGTTGACTTACGGGAGACAATGAGAGATGTTAGAGGGCGTAGGAGTAGTCATGGCTTGGGAAGCCCGGGTAGTTGGGTGGCTAAGGTTCCGAAGTGGTGCATGGCACCTTCGATCGAGCTTGTTGCTCACCTTGACGTTTCTCAATAGCCATGAGGACACGCCAAACTTCTTCCGGTGTTGGGAAATTTCTTGGGGGTAAGGTCCCGTTCCCATCGTTGTTATCCACGGCTTGGCCATGGAATTGACGGTGTCTGGTGACAGAGCAGGAAGGAGGTAGGACCTTCTTTGTTTTGACTTTGGGAGACGGGTTCCGGGTACTCTCGACCACTCTCTACGGTAGGCTGGAGGGGGTGACGGGCAATTTGAAACTTCTTGAGGAATGGCCTAACGGGATAGAAGGGGAAAGCTCACGTGGCATGTGGTTTCCGTTTCTTTTATTTTTCTGATTTTTTTTTTGTTGTTTTAATTTACTTAAAACATGTTTTCTCGAAGTCCTAGGTAGGTTGGAAAAGATTGCTCTTCTTTTCGCAACTATGCTAGATCTGGGTCGATGGAGACCATACGTGCGGCTATAAGCCCCTCGTTTTGCACCCGTATTTCGACATCCCGGGGTGGGCCGGCCCAGGGCGAGGGTCCTATAGGGCAAGCGGTTTCCACCGGCCTAAAAGAAAAATCGAACCTAAGGACCGAGCCTGTCATGTTCGTTTTGATGCATTAGCCATGTGAATAGTGAACCGAGCCGGCCACTGAGTCAAGATCAGGTCAAGAGTTTGGCATGACCTCTCTTTACCTTGCTTGCGCAAGGGATGCGTGACGTTAGGCGTTGGCTGGGTCATATCGTCATGGGCGACGTATCAAAGGCGTGATGACATGGTGTCATGTGAGCATGGATGTATATCGGGACGGAACATCGTGCAGGTGTAGCCGGAAATCAAGATCGAGGTCAAGATTTTAGCATGACCTTTCATCGCTTTGCTTGCGCGAGGATCTTGAGTTCCGAGCCTTGACTCGAGAAAATGGCCGGCATGGTATATGTATCCAGTGTATGACACGGGCCAGGTAAAAACCAGCCGAGTGCGGACAGAGTGTGACTCAAGACTCAAACGTGCGGGGTTGACGCTTGGCTAGGATGGGATGTTTGGAATGATCCGTGCGCGCCCAAGAGGCCTAGGAAGACCAAACGGACTGCAAGCGAGACCACTCCGGGTTAAGGGTTGTAGTGTGCGGTGTATCAGGCGGCGGTGCGCATAGTGTGCGGTGTAGCAAGAGCGACGGTGTGAGAGTAGAGTGCGGTATAGCAAAGGCGGCCGGTGCGCGTAGTGTGCGGTCTCTAAAATTCTTTTACGAGTAAAATAGAAGTTTTGAAGAATTTTAAATGTATGCGCGAGATGTATATTGATGCATTTTTTTGTATTTTTATTTTTTTGTAAAATAAAAACGAAGCACGTGCACACACACACAACGATTAAAGGAAGGGGTAAAATGAAAGTTTGACCCTCATCATCGTTTTAAAAATCTTTTGTTTCGTTTAAAAGTTTTTAAAACAAAATAGTCCCAGTGAGTCGCCAACCGAAATTACCCGGATCGGCTCGGCGCGAGCCCCGGCATCTCGCGTTCGTCATTCGGGAAGTCGCCGGATCCGAGAGCGGCACAATCGCGCCCGGCATCCGGCTTATTCCGTTTTAGCGTTGCGTGTTGGAGGTGTCTCGCCGTTTTGCTTTCGCATTTTGTAGAGTCGCCACGCCGTTTTTATTAAGCCCAAAACATTGAAAAAGGGCATCGGTTTAAAGATAATTTTAAAGCTGTTTTTGTGTGATGAGATTTTGAGTTCGGAGGTCAGATGACTCCCGGGAAGAGAATATTAGAATATTAGAGCTCACCCGAGTAGCCTCGTAAAACGAGTCTTTCGGATACCCCTAATATCCTTTAAAAAGTTGTGTGTGTGTGTGTGTGCTTTTAAAAATGCATGTTTGTATCGGATGTCTACATTGTATGCTATGTATGGAAATGTATTGAAATAGTATAGGAAGGAAGCCTTACCAATGTTGGTTTGTGTCTGTCTTCCGCCGGGAATGGTGTTTGAGGTCGGAGTAGCGTTCGGTATGGATCGGGATTGCTTCGGGGGACCGGTTGTCTGCGGCCAGAGTTTCGGCGTGAGTTGAGGTTGTAGGCTGCGTTCGGGCAGGGGTTCGGCGTGCGCGGGGATCGTCGGGATCACTCGGGCGAAGGTTCGGCGTGCGTTGTGGTGGCGTGAGTCACTCGGGCGGGATTTCGGCGTGGTTTGGGATCGTCGGTTTGACTCGGAAAGAGCGGGACACCGTGGAAAGACCGAGGCAAGGCCTCGGAGTACCACGAGGGGCCTCAGAGTACCTCGAGAGTGCCTCGGGCGGCGCGGGAGCGTCTCGGGAGCGCTCGGGGAGGCTTCGGAGCACCTCGAGGGGCTCGGAAGGCCTCGGAAGGATCCGAAGGGGCGGGAATGCCTCGAAAGGTCTTAGAAGGGAGCCGAAGGCTTAGGGAGGAAGAGAGAAGTGGGAGGTGTGTCAAAATGAGGAGGGGAGCCCTCTATTTATAGTAAAAATTTCGGAGCAAAGAGGTCCGTACGGACCTTCTTGGTTATCCAGAATTTTGGATTTCCTCGATTTGAGGGAATGCGCAATGATGGAGAATATTGGAATGATGATGTCCCCCATGCAATAAGGTCCGTACGGACCATCTTGCATGCAAAGAGGTCCGTCACGGACCAACTCTGCAGGAAGTCATCATTTCTTCCGGGATTTGAGGGAATATTGTGGACTTTAAGGGGATTTAGTAATCATTGAAACAAAGAGGTCCGTACGGACCTTAATTGCTTTTCTGATTTCCTGAAAATTCTCAAAAGGTCCTTTTGTCCCTTTTTATCCCAGAAAGGCTCCTCCCTTGGTTTGGTTGGGGGTTTGAGAGGGTTTTGAGAGGGTTTTGAGTGAGAGAGGTCTCTGAGACTGCGTGGATGAGTCTACGGTGTTTCCCGTGTGTTTGAAAGGGAGTGATCCAGATTGGGGTACTTACATTGTCACATGATACTTATTTAGTTATTTTTTTAACAATTTGTCCATTTGTATCACATTGCAACCATTTACAAACCTAAAACTCGAATTTGAATATTTACAACTGGTGCTTCACAAAAAAAACATTTACAACTGGAATATCAATTGCAATAAGTTGTAAAATTCACGTAAATAAATTGCAATTTAAAAACTAGTTTTTTATATAAAAAATAATTATTACATTTTGACTTGTTTAAAATTTGATAACGAAATTCTTAAATTTTTGTACGATATGTTGTGCTAATTCTACGTGCTTATCTACAAAATGGTACAGTATGAGGAAGCAAGAAAATTTAGTGCACATCTAATCGACATAAAAAATTAAAAATTAAAAAAAGGAAGCCTCCTTTCTATTCAATTCCACCTTCCTTTTCCTCCACCAAAATGCAAATCGCTTTCAAACCCCACCAACTCTCTCTCTCTCTCTCTCTCTCTCTCTCTCTCATTTAAAAAAAATCTCATGTTCAATGTCGCATTAAAAAGACACACAATCAGGAATGAAATATTATTTTTAATTTTCATTTTGAGTGAGATGGAGAAAATATGACTTTAAAATTTATGAAATTTAAATTATAAATGATTGAGAATAAATTTTGAACAATTAGGTTAATAAAATGACCAAATAATCAACTGCCAAATCTCCAAATTTAAAATTAAAGTAATAGGCTAGACCCATTGCGATGGGGACATCTGATGTAATTTTGACACATGCGAGATATTTTCAAAAGTTTCACTGATCAGCAATTTTTATTCCCTATTCAATATAGTTGTATACTAACGGTTTTACTTCAAAATATTTAAATTTTTATTTTATCTCTACACTTAAAATTAATATTTTTATGTTGTAATAATTGTGTTCTGTCAAAAGTTCAAAAATGAATACTCCCTCCGTCCCGGAATAATGCACACTTTTTTCGTTGGCATGAGAATTAAGGAGAAAAGTAAAAAAGTTGATATGTTGTGAGTGTAGATGGTTGGGTAGGAGAGAGAAAGTGGAGTAAGTGGGTAATGGTTGTGAGTAGAGACAAGTGGGTCCCATTTCCATTTTGAAAAAGTACAGATTATTATGGAACGTCCAAAAAATATTTTTTTACAGATTATTACAGATTATCGTGAGACAGAGAAAATATTATATTTTAAATTAGGACAAGTAAAATAATTCAATTCTTCTTCTGTTTTATAATTAATACTCCCTCCGTCTCGGTCGAAGTGTCCGAAAAGGACAATTGCACGAGAATTAAGAAAAGTGATGTAAGAAAGAGAAAAATTTAAATGTTGTGAGAATGAAAAATTAAATAGGAGAGAAAATGAGTGAGAGGAATAGTTAGGAGGGAGAATGTTGTGAGTGTGAAAATAAAGTTGGAGAGAGAATGAGTGAGTGGAATAGTGAAAAAACTTTCCTTTTTTTGATATGAGATATTTTAAATGAGATGCCCAAAATAAAAAAAAATTGAAACACTTCAACCGGGACAGAGAGAGTAGAGAGAGTATCTTATTTGACTTGATAACATTTTTAAATAATGAGCTTCACATGTTTGTGATACAATGCTAAAATCAAGATTCAATCCATATTTAGAAACACAATTTTTTTAGGGCATGCTAAAAATGAAAGTCAGTATTTATGTTAATTACTCCGTTCGTTTCGTTGATAGCTTCATCATTTTGAGCATGACACGTATATTAAGGAAAAAGATAAGTGAAAAAAGTGTTGTGAGTGTAAAAATAAAATAGGAGAGAGAATAAGTGAAGAAAATAGTAATTTTGAAAAGTTTTGTGAGTATAAAAGTGAAATAGGTGAGAGAATGAGTGGGTGAAATAGTAAAGATTCTTTGCCATTTTAGAAAAGGTGAAGCTTTTAACGAAACACCCGCTTTGATTAATAAATTTATTCAAGGGCCACCTTCCCTTGGGGCCCTTAAGCCTAACCATAATACCATAAAAGTATTAGATAATTTCACAAAAATCACTCAACATTTAAAAAACCCTATATAACCTCCATAGTTGAATGACACGCTCACGCCCTAAATTTTTGGTCAAATACCAATTCGCTCTTATAGTTGAATTTTAAGAATTGTTCGCCTCTTATAATTGAATTATAAAAGTCATTTTTTCACAATTCATTAAAAACTCATACTCCCTCCGTCCCGGTCGACTTAGGATTTTTTGAAATGGCACGGGGATTAAGGAAAAGGTAAATGTTGTGAGTGTAATTTAAAAATAGGAGAGAGAATGAGTGGAGGGAATAGTAAATTATAATGGTGTTGTGAGTATTAAAATAATGTAGGAGAGAGAATGAGTGGAGAGAATAGTGATTTAAGATTTCCATTTTGGGCTGTCCTAAGTCGGGTGGGACGCCCAAAATGGCAAAAAGTCCTAAATCGGCCGGGACGGAGGGAGTATATTTTATTAAATCAGTTAACATTTAATAAATATTCTTGCTATTTACTCTCAAACTTTTAGTTTCGCTAAAATATAATGAACTATGAAAAAAAAAATCATTTAGTGACAGTTATTTGAAGGAAAAGTTTGAAAAAATCATTCATTATGGAAAAAAATGACATTCAATTTGCATTACAGATTTCATAAATTATGCGAAAAGAACACAAAATAGTTGCATGAAAAAACTCAACTATTCCGTTCAGAACTAAAACAACATCAGAAAAAATTAAAAAATAAAATAAAATATTATATATATATATATATATATATATATATATATATATATATATATATATATATATACTGTAACGACCCCGAATTTCCACAACAATAATCGTACTTAAAAGATAATAAAATAGCCTCCAACGACTACTAAAACCATAATTCAAACACTAACCACAATTTGAAATAACTTAAATGCTGAAAACGGTAATAACTTCAACGGCTAGTACAATCCACTAGCTCAAAAAAAAAACTTTAATGTCTAAAAATCTCTCAATTAACTGAAGCAGCTAACTAAATAGAAATAAACTAAACGATCCTTGAACTCCTTATGAGGTGCTCCCGATCCGTTTCACGTTCTTCCTATATGAAATCTGGAAGAAAAAGAGTATGAAAGGGTGAGCGAACAATGCCCAAGTAAGTTCATATACAACCCTCCTAGGTTACTAAGGAGGAGTTGACTGAAGGAATATCAAACGATAAAATTTCCAAATAACAATCGAAGACATAACGAAGTACAAATTCAGAATCATTATTTAACAAATTCTCAAATCACATGTCTTTCAAAATCTCAATGGTTTCACAAACTGAGTTAACAAATATTTTGGAGTTCCAAATAATGACGAATTCGATTCAAATTGACTCGAATGGTTTACTTATTTAAAACTGTCCCATACCAGCTTTAACTAATTAAACCACTCACAGATTATAAGAAATTCAAAGGACTGATAAGCTGAACAAAGTTGACTCGAATGACCTAGTTATCTACAACTGTCCCATACCACCGTAGATAATTAAATCATTCACGTACATCATGATCACATAAGTGGTCCACTGACCTTATCAAACCAAAATCCCATAAAGGGAACAAAAGCCCACAAAGAGCACTAATACCCACAAAGGGTTCGAAATCCCACAAAGGGCACAAAGGTTGACTCCGCAGAGTCCTAAACAGTGCACCACAACTACATTGAAGCGGTGAACTAAGTTTGCCCGAAGGCCAAAATATCAAATATACCCCCAGGGAGCCGGGTTGTCAACTTAGTGATCATTAATGGAACAAAGTTATATCATATCAAACTCATTTTATACAAAATACGAACTTTCACAAAGACAATAAAATTTTCGTATTTTCGAAATCAAAGAACGATATAGCAACCGAATAACAAAAGATTAGCAAATAACGGTAACCGAGGGAGTCAAAACAAATACTGACGCGAGGTCAGCTTTTTCGTATCAAATGAACGTACATCGCCAAGAAATATGCGGAAGCCTAAACAATGAAACGGAACGGAATCAATTAACTTAAAGATGTATAATCCCTTACCTTAGGGTTGCTTAGTACTTCCAACAATGCTTCACGCGCCCGAATCTACAATCATTGTAAAAAGGTTTCTTAGGGCATAAGAAATTCCCACTTTCTTAACCCAAAACTTATCCTTAAACAACCTTGATATTCTTAGAGTTATTATCTTTTAACTCTCCTAGAGGTTGTTCTTTTACCCCATTCGATTTATCAATCATCCTTGGGTTTTTTTTTTCTAGGTTTAACCCTTAATTACTTCCCTTTAATCTCTCTTACACACACTAACTCACCTTTCTCAGCATTGAAAACACACCCTAAAACACACAGCTGACTACGCACACACACACAAACACACACACTGCTGCCCATACATCAGTGCACACACCCACACATTCCCAAAGAAACACACACTGCACATATGCAACACACATTCACATCAGAACACACACCCACACACCGGAACACACGCACACATGCACACAACTCCACCCTTTGAAACACACGCAAACACACCACAGACACATAAACTCACGCACACACTCTGTATACCCCCAAAAACACACACTGCAGCACACACAACTCCCTGTAAACACACACACAGACACACACATACCCATCACAAACCCTAATTTCTTTCATAAACCTTAGCATGAATTAATACCCAAGATAAACATGTTCAAACCTTGATTATCAATCCAAGAGTTCTAGGGTTTTCTAGGTTTCAAGAATCATAACAAAAGAGGATTGATTCTTACCTTGGATTGAGTCTGACTACACAACGATGGAGCCTTCTTCTTCTTCTCCAAGTCTCGGCTCCTCTCTTTCTCTCTTCACGGCAATTCCCTTGGCCGCTCCTCTCTCTCTAATCGCTTTCTATCTCTTTGTGGTTCCCTCTCTCTCACGACTGTTTCTCTCTACCGCCTCCCCCTTCTATTTTCTAATTAACGTGAAGAACAACTAGAGTTTTGCTAGGGTTGGTTTAATTTGTATAAATAGGTAAGTTTTCTAAACCTAGGCTAATTGGGTTTTCTAAGCCCACAAGGATTTCTTAAGCCCAATAGAAAAGTCCACAGCTCTAATCCAATTACTAGAAGGAATAAAAATAATTTAATTAATAAAAGAGAAGAAAAGAAAACTAAAACTCAGGTTATTACATTCTTACCCCCTTAAAAGAAGTTTAGTCCTCTAAACTTAACGTACCTGCCACAGTCCAATTTGCATCGTCATCATCTCTAGCTTTCATAGTAAAGACTCTTCTGGTACGCTTTGAATTTGAGTCATCCTTGTTGTCCTTACCCTTGTCCTTGTTCTCACGATCCTTTGTGAACCTCTCTTTAAGTGGTTCAGGGCAATCCTTAATCATATGCCCGGTCTTCCCACAGTTGAAACACGCATTTATGATTCTATAACAACGTTGGGTTTCATGATTACCCCCACACTCACTACACTTGGCACCATCAGTACGTTGTGTTACCTGTTTCTTTGCTTGACTTCATGAATCCCTATTATCCTGAAAAATTGTTTGTATATCTCTCTTTTTATGCTTATCATTCCAATCTGTCTGCACTTCGATAAGACCTCTTTCCACTAGCAACGCCTTGTTTACCACGTCCTTATACGTCTTAAGTTCAAATGGTACCACTCCCCTCTTGATCGCAGGCTTTAACCCCTCTTCAAACCTACGCACGCGATTTTCTTCAGTTGCTACGTAAGTAGGGGCAAACTTGGCAAGACGTGCAAACTCAGCCTCATACTCAGACACCGTCTTGTCCTTCTGAACTAGCTTAATAAAGTCATTCTCTCTCTGAATTTGCTCACTCCTAGGGAAATACTTTTCATAAAAGGCCACCTTGAAATCTTCCCAAGTAAACAAAAACTCGTCATTCTGATGTTTGCGCTTCTCCATAAGCCACCAATCATAGGCCCCCTCCTTCAACATGAAGGTGGCACACGACACCTTAATACTCTCACGACAGCGCATCCCCTCAAATGTCTTTTCCATCTCTTGCACCCAATCCTCTCGTCGCTATAGGTCCCCCAATACCACTAAAGGTTGCGCTAGTATGCTTTTAAATTCTGCTAAGTCACTACTCGCCTAGGTGGGACACCACCAACCCGTTGCCGCCGAACTCGTTGTTGCCGGATTAATCCCGTAAGTGCTTGCAACAAGGGGACTAATTTCGCCACCGGCGCATCAAGTTTGCCGCACCCCCGGCCATTGGTCCCATTGGCTTGATTACCATCCCGTGCATTTTGGGTATTCTCAACCCTATGATTTGAACTATTCTCACCGAAACCTCATGGTTGTCATTCTCAACTTGATCCTCTTCCCTCACATCATTAGTCTGATTCTGTTGTCGACCTCTCCGGTTTTGAATCCTTGTACTCACTCTTCTTTTCGCCATTAACCTAAAATGGCAAAAAAAGGGAAAATAGTCATAAATCCAAATAGATAAGATTTTGATACACTAAGAAATAAACATTATAAACTTTCATAATTTGGTAAAGCAACTAATCTTATCATAATAATCTACACTAACACTCCCAGGCCATGACACCGAGATCAAACCCGAGACTCAGATCAAACTTATTCTCACAAATCCTAAACTTCCAAGGATCTAAAAACTCAAATCAAACTTATCCTCATACATCCTATCTCCCAAGGATCTAAAGCCAAAGCTCTGATACCAACTGTAACGACCCCGAATTTCCACAACAATAATCGTACTTAAAAGATAATAAAATAGCCTCCAACGGCTACTAAAACCATAATTCAAACACTAACCACAATTTGAAATAACTTAAATGCTGAAAACGGTAATAACTTCAACGGCTAGTACAATCCACTAGCTCAAAAAAAAACTTTAATGTCTAAAAATCTCTCAATTAACTGAAGCAGCTAACTAAATAGAAATAAACTAAACGATCCTTGAACTCCTTATGAGGTGCTCCCGATCCGTTTCACGTTCTTCCTATATGAAATCTGGAAGAAAAAGAGTATGAAAGGGTGAGCGAACAATGCCCAGTAAGTTCATATACAACCCCTCCGGTTACTAAGGAGGAGTTGACCTGAAGGAATATCAAACGATAAAATTTCCAAATAACAATCGAAGACATAACGAAGTACAAATTCAGAATCATTATTTAACAAATTCTCAAATCACATGTCTTTCAAAATCTCAATGGTTTCACAAACTGAGTTAACAAATATTTTGGAGTTCCAAATAATGACGAATTCGATTCAAATTGACTCGAATGGTTTACTTATTTAAAACTGTCCCATACCAGCTTTAACTAATTAAACCACTCACAGATTATAAGAAATTCAAAGGACTGATAAGCTGAACAAAGTTGACTCGAATGACCTAGTTATCTACAACTGTCCCATACCAGCTGTAGATAATTAAATCATTCACAGACATCATGATCACATAAGTGGTCCACTGACCTTATCAAACCAAAATCCCATAAAGGGAACAAAAGCCCACAAAGAGCACTAATACCCACAAAGGGTTCGAAATCCCACAAAGGGCACAAAGGTTGACTCCGCAGAGTCCTAAACAGTGCACCACAACTACATTGAAGCGGTGAACTAAGTTTGCCCGAAGGCCAAAATATCAAATATACCCCGCCGGAGCAGGTTGTCTAACTTAGTGATCATTAATGGAACAAAGTTATATCATATCAAACTCATTTTATACAAAATACGAACTTTCACAAAGACAATAAAATTTTCGTATTTTCGAAATCAAAGAACGATATAGCAACCGAATAACAAAAGATTAGCAAATAACGGTAACCGAGGGAGTCAAAACAAATACTGACGCGAGGTCAGCTTTTTCGTATCAAATGAACGTACATCGCCAAGAAATATGCGGAAGCCTAAACAATGAAACGGAACGGAATCAATTAACTTAAAGATGTATAATCCCTTACCTTAGGGTTGCTTAGTACTTCCAACAATGCTTCACGCGCCCTAATCTACAATCATTGTAAAAAGGTTTCTTAGGGCATAAGAAATTCCCACTTTCTTAACCCAAAACTTGTCCTTAAACAACGTTGATATTCTTAGCGTTATTATCTTTTAGCTCTCCTAGAGGTTGTTCTTTTACCCCATTCGATTTATCAATCATCCTTGGGTTTTTTTTTCTAGGTTTAACCCTTAATTACTTCCCTTTAATCTCTCTTACACACACTAACTCACCTTTCTCAGCATTGAAAACACACCCTAAAACACACAGCTGACTACGCACACACACACAAACACACACACTGCTGCCCATACATCTGTGCACATACCCACACATTTCCAGCAAACACACACTGCACATATGCAACACACATTCACAGCAGAACACACCCCCACACACCAGAACACACACCCCCATTCACACAACTCCACCACAAACACACGCAAACACACGCCACGACACATAAACTCACGCACACACTCGTATACCCCCAAAAACACACACCGCAAAGACACACAACTCCTGTAAACACACACACAGACACACACATACCCATCACAAACCCTAATTTCTTTCATAAACCTTAGCATGAATTAATACCCAAGATAAACATGTTCAAACCTTGATTATCAATCCAAGAGTTCTAGGGTTTTCTAGGTTTCAAGAATCATAACAAAAGAGGATTGATTCTTACCTTGGATTGAGTCTGACTACACAACGATGGAGCCTTCTTCTTCTTCTCCAAGTCTCGGCTCCTCTCTTTCTCTCTTCACGGCAATTCCCTTGGCCGCTCCTCTCTCTCTAATCGCTTTCTATCTCTTTGCGGTTCCCTCTCTCTCACGACTGTTTCTCTCTACCGCCTCCCCCTTCTATTTTCTAATTAACGTGAAGAACAACTAGGGCTGCTAGGGTTGGTTTAATTTGTATAAATAGGTAAGTTTTCTAAACCTAGGCTAATTGGGTTTTCTAAGCCCACAAGGATTTCTTAAGCCCAATAGAAAAGTCCACAGCTCTAATCCAATTACTAGAAGGAATAAAAATAATTTAATTAATAAAAGAGAAGAAAAGAAAACTAAAACTCAGGTTATTACATATACTCCCTCCTTCCCATCAAAACTGATACTTATTTCCTTTTTGGTCCGTCCCACCAAAACTGATACTGCCCAAAATGGCAAAGGAATCTTCACTATTTACCCCACTCATTCTCTCTCCTATTTCACTTTTACACTCACAACATTCTCTCTCCTAACTATTCCTCCCACTCATTCTCTCTCCTATTTAATTCTTCATACTCACAACATTTTCTTTCACTTTTTCTCTCACTTACTTTTCCTTAATCCCCGTGCCCAGAAATTTGGTATCAATGTTGGTGGGACGGAGGGAGTATATATATATATATATATATATATATATATATATATATATATATATATATATATATATATATATATATATATATATATGTTGGAACAAAATGATCCATCAAACCATAAACCATCTCATATCTAGATTAAGAAGAGAAGAAGATGAAGATGAAGACGGAAGAGTGTACCTAAAGAATTCATGATGATGTTCTTGATACTTGCTCTTGAATGAAGGAGAGAGTAGGAAAGAAAGTACTTCTAAATGATAATGCACACACTTGATCTTCTTAGAGAATGAATAGAAGATTATGACTGAATTTTATGAATGTTAAGTGTCTCAAAAGGGCTGATGGATAGCCTATATATAGATTGAGAAAGGGCACTTCATTTAGGGACTACACCCTTTCACAAAGTTGGTGGTGAGAAGTTACCATTATGCCCATCATTTAATGGTACTTTCACCTAATGGAATTCTACATATTTTGTCTATACTTTAACATTATTAAATGATTATAACATATGAAATTCAATAACACATTATTATTTAATCCGTTCTAACAATCTCCCACTTTGATTAATATCAATATGTATCTTTTACTAAACAAATTCCTTAATCATTTATAATATGAATGACAACCCTTATGTGCACGTTTATTGTCATTCAATACAATCCCGTCCATTAGTTTTATAAGTATAGGGACTAAAGGGGCAGTCGTTGTAATTGATTCGCAACTAAACCCACATTAATAACATATATATATTCAACTAAATGACATAGATTAAGTATAGATATGTAGCATGGAATATTAATGAATATATATGAAGAACGTATATATATATTCTCCAACTAGTCCTACTTAACCAAATGAGATCAATAGAAATAAAAACAACATAAGGAAATAGAAAACAACGCAAACTCCCACTAATTTAAGCATTATCAAAAGTCATTACACCCATATGAGCAACATGCTCGTGAAATACTAAAGGAGATAATGTCTTAGTAAATGGATCCGCTAACATGGAATTTGTACCAATAAGTTCTATTTTTATTTGTTCATTTTGTATTCTCTCTTACAACAAGAAACTTAATATCTATATGCTTAGATTTAGATGAACTCTTGTTGTTGTTGGAATACAATACCGCGGCCCGATTGTCACAATATAACTTAAGCGGTTTTTCAATACCTTTGACAATTCGCAGTCCTTCAATGAACTTTCGCAGCCATATAGCTTTATTGGATGCCTCGTAGCAAGCAACAAATTTGGCTTCCATGGTGGAAGTAGTTACTAATGTTTGCTTGGCACTTATCCAAGAAATTGCTCCACCGGCCAAAGTGAAGACATAACCTGATGTCGATTTCTGACTATCTTGGCATCCAGCAAAGTCGGAATCGGAATAACCAACGATCTCAAGGTGATCCGACTTTGTATATGTAAGCATGTAGTTCTTTGTGTTTTATAAGTATCCCATCACCCTTTTGGCTACAATTTTGTAAGTATCTTATCACCCTTTTGGCTGCAACCCAATGTTCTTTTCCCGGATTGCTTTGGTATCGACCAAGCATGCTGAAATTGTCACGGCCAGAATCACAAGTGATATCCAAGTTGATAACAGCACCAACGATAGCACTTGGGATAGCACACACACACTTCAAAAAATAAAATAATTTTGTAAAAGAGATTGCAGTGGAATAAAAACACCAAAATTGTTTTTCTCGAGTTATATAAATATAACTTGAGAGTGCCTCTTAGGCAAGACTTTATAATCACTATAATGAATTTACAAAGCCAAAAATGTTCCATATGGCTATAACAATTTGAGCTCTATGGAACAAGAGATAAAGAACGGAATCCTATTCTAGCCTTCACACAACTTGATACCAATGTAATCAAGTGCAAAATTACAAGGGAGGAAGGACTAAAAGAATCAAACAAAGAACTCTATCTCTATATGCTTCGAAGGTGTGTATGAAATGACGTGTATTGGCTTGTCTTCAAATGAAACCTTCCAAGCATATTTATAGTCTTCAATTTGCTTGAAGTCTACTCAATAAACAGCCTTGGGACTGTCTTGCACGTTGAGGGAGTGTAGGGAGAGTGGTTGAAGTTGTTCCTTAATTTTAGCTCCCACTTCCTCAATTGTAGCAACCGAGTTGATTTATCTCCAAGTCAAGCTTCCATGCCTTGTACTCCCAAGCTTTATCAACCTTGTACTCTTCTTTTATTCAGCAACAACTTCTTGACCAAGTCTCCACATATTTTAATTGTTGTTGCCAAAGTTACGATTTTATGCATAAAATGCATAAATCATTTTCTTCCAAATTTCACACGTGCCTAGCTCTTTCTTTGATGCTATTGCACTCTGAAATATAAACATAAATCATAGACTATACGGATTATATTAACACATTAGTCCATTAAATAATAAACAAGAAATATTCAACTATATAAATTCCAGTTCAGGAAATCATCTGCGATATCACCTGGAATTTGGGAAATCATCTACGATATCACCTGCAGTTTACACTAACACATGCCAACAATAAAAGCAAGATCAGGACGAGTACAGACTTGTGCATACATTAAGCTTCCTACTGTCGATGCATATGGGATTTCTTCCATAAACTTGGATTCAATATTATTTTTAGGACATTACTTTAGACTGAATTTATCTCCCTTAGAAAAATTTCTTAGTTTCCTTAAGAAGGTCTTTATCATTACTAGCAAGTAAAATGTCATCCACATATAAGACCAAAAATATAAATCTACTCCCACTGAACTTATGGTATACACAATCTTCACCCAGATTCATTTCAAAACCAAATGAAAGAATAACTTGATTAAATTTTAAGTACCATTGACGAGATGCTTGCTTAAGCCCATAAATGAATTTCTTAAGTTTACAAACTAGTTGACTAGTTTGATCCGAATCAGTCACCATTTCTGGTTTCTTCATATAGATAGTTTCCTCAATGTCGCCATTGAGAAAGGTTGTCTTTACATCCATTTGATGAAACTCGAGATCAAAATATGCTACTAATGCCATAATGATCCTAAAAGCATTTTTAGAGGATACCGGTGAAAATGTTTCTTTGTAATCAATGCTTTCTTTTTGAGTAAATCCTTTAGCGACAAGACGAGCCTTATGTCTTTCCACATTACCTTGTGAATCCCTTTTGGTCTTAAAGACCCATTTACGCCCAATGGGTTTCACATTCTTAGGTAATGGGACAAGATCCCAAACGTCATTATCTGTCATGGATTTTAACTCTTCATTTATGGCATTAATCCATTTATGAGAATTTGGACCACTAATGGCTTCATGGAAGGTGATAGGTTCATCTCCCACTAAACCTAACGGTTCCTCATTCTCGGCAAGATAAACATTATAATAATCCGGAATTGCACTCCTTCTTGCTCTATTAGATCTTCTTAAGGGCACCGGTTCTTCTTGGTGTTGAATTTCCTTATCAACATTTTCATGTTGTTCATTAATAGGAGAATTAACGTCATTTTGAATATTATGTTCTTGTCGAATTTCAGGCACAAGTGCTTGATTTTCGATAGGAACTATAGGAAGAGGTATAGAAACAAATTCCTCTTCTAACTCCTCAAATTCAAAATTACTATTTAAATTTTCCCCTCTAAATTCAACATCCTCAAATAATCTAGCATTTTTCGTTTCGAAAAAAATTCTAGTTTTTGGGTCATAGAATTTATATCCCCTAGATCTTTGAGAATATCCTACAAAATAACTACTAACAGTCTTAGAGTCCAACTTTTCTTCGTTAGGTTTATAAGGCCTAGCTTCGGCTGAACAACCCCAAACATGAAGATAATTTAGGGACGATTTCTTGCATGTCCATAATTCATAAGGGGTTTTGTCAGTAGCTTTTGAAAGAGCTCGATTAAGTAGGTAGGTTGCGGTTTTCAAAGCATCGCCCCATAATGAGTGAGGTAAAGAAGTACAAAAAACCATACTTCTTACCATATCCTTAAGAGTTCTATTACGTCTCTCGGCCACACCATTCATGCTAGGTGTCCTGGGCATGGTGTAGTGAGGGACAATCCCACACTCTTACAAATAGCGAGCAAAAGGACCTGGACGTTGTTCTCCCGAACCGTCATTCCGACCATAGTATTCACCACCACGATCGGATCTAACGTTCTTAATAGTCTTTTCAAGCTGATTTTCAACTTCGACTTTAAAAGACTTGAAAACCTCCAATGATTGAGACTTTTCATGAAGCAAATAAATGTATCCATAACGAGAGAAGACATCTATAAACGTAATGAAATATGTTTGTCCGTTACATGAAGGGGTAGAGAACGGACCACATATATCCGTATGAATTAGTTCTAAGACTTTTGTAGCTCTCAAGGATTCTTTATTTTTGTTGCTGTTTGTAAATTTTCCCTTAAGGCATTCAATACAAAAGTTATTTTCCGGAGTATCAAGCTTTTGTAATATTCCCTCGAACACAAGCTTGTCAATTCTTCTTTTAGAGATATGACCCAAACGCCTATGCCATAAGGTATAAGAATTTTTACTTGAAAACTTTCGTTTTACGCCTCTAGAGTTAGTTTCATTATTATGGAACTCATTTAATGAATTGACTATGTCAAGTAAATATAGATTATCAATATGAGATAAAGAACTAGTACCAAAGAGCTTTGAATTGAAAAACAAATTGCATTTATTATTACCAAAGATACAGGAATATCCTTCCTTGTCTAATGTAGTGACGGAAATCAAATTTCGTCTAAAAGATGGTATAATAAATACATTATTCAAAACTGAAAAATATCCGGTACTAAGAGATAATCTAAAAATCCCTATGCCCCCCACCTCTACCGGCTTTCCAGCTCCCATGTAGATATATCTTTCATCTTCATTGGGCGTTCGGTAGTTCAGGCAACCCTGCATACATGAACTTATGTGAGTAGTTGCACCAGAATCTAACCACCATGTATGCGAAGGAATTGAAACTAAATTTGCCTCAGTACAAACAAAGCTAAATGACATACCTTTCTTAATTCGCCATTGGCGATATTTAGGTCAGTCGTACTTCATGTGAGTAAGGTCCTTGTAAAAGAAGCATTTCTTCACCTTTTGATCATTTGATGATCCCTTAGGCTTCTTAGTTGCAACCGCAATCTCCTTACCTTTTCTCTTTGTCCCACTAGAAGAGGTAGATGCATAATTAGCACTTTCGGGTTTATTTTGTTTCAATCTATCCTCTTCCTCTGTCACATGTGAAATCAACTCATTGATATTCCACTTGTCCTTTTGACAGTTATAGGTCGTTTCAAAATGACCAAATTGATGAGGAAGAGAAATTAAAGCCAAATGCACGAGCAAGTCTTCCGAAAGGTCCAACTTGAGTGCCTTTAATTTAGAAGATAGATGAAACATTTCCATTATATATTCCCTTAATCTTCCGGTGCCCTTGTACCTCATGGAAATAAGCTTCCTTAAGGTAGCACTTGTTTCCGATTTATCGCTTTTTGCAAAGCGTTCCTCAAGGGCATCCAAGAAACCTTTAGCTCCAACATCTTCGGAGACACTATTCAAAAAGGTCTCTGGGACTGCATTTTGCATGATACTTAGGCTCACGCGATTAGAACGGTTCCACCTCTCTAGACTTAAGCGTTCTTCTGTAGGCTTTTGTCAGTAAGAGGGGAGGGACTTGGTTCTCTTAATGCGAGAACAAGGTCCATGCATCCTAAGATCATAGTTATTTTCTTTTTCTAAGTTTTAAAATTGGTCCCAGTAAGCAAAGGTATGTTGTTAATGGCAGTAGTTACGGATGAAGCATTAATCAAATCTGAGGAAGAAGAACAAGATGAAACACAAAACATATATAAGAATCTACACAATGATTAATTATATCAAATGAATTTCATCAAAATAAAATATAATCAATATGACATCAAGACTAATCTTTGGATTGCGAATTGACTCACAATTTGATTTATCTTAGGGTAAACAAATAGCTTAAACAATACACTTTAAATACTTGTCTTCCTTTGGGCCGGTTCAAGTATAGAAAATGTCCTAAAGTTTAAGGTACTTGTTACCCGGCAATAAATAATACAAACAATTTATTTTAAACACTCGCCTTCCTTTGGGATGGTACAAAGTATTTAAAATAACCAAATATTTTATTCAATTATTACCCCATGAATGCAAATACTTAGTCATCAACAAGGTTTTCTTTGGGAAACAAGCATGTTATCACATATCAATATTTACCTTCATCTTTTAACAAGTTTGAATTTAATCAACAATGTCTCCTTTGGAAAACAAGCATGTTAATTTTGTCCAAAATGTTAAGGATATAATTAATCGGAAATAAAAGGCCTTAAGGTAATTAATGAAATAAATTAATAAAAGATAGTAATCCTTTTGTTCTACTCATCTATTCTTTAAAGTTTGATAACTCTAAGAATCGCCGAAGCGCGACTGGTGTCCAGATACTATAATTTACTAACAAATTATCACAAAATTTTGGGCACAAATTAATGTGTACTTTACTCAAAAAAATGAATGAAAATTGATCAAAATAGCAAAAGATTGAAAATTTTGAAAATCTGGCCAAAATCAAGTGGTGCTCGGCCGAGTCAAGGAAAGTGCTCGGCCGAGCAAAACACTCCAGAGAACACCCCTTTCTGATTCCTCACGCTCGGCCGAGTCCTTGTGGGTGCTCGGCCGAGCACTATCCTTGACTAGGCCGAGCATCATGACCGTTGGATGGCGCCTTTTCAAAAAATTTCAAACGTTGTGCTTATACAAATGGGGTGCTCGGCCAAGTCAAGGAATGTGCTCGGCCGAGCAGCCTCTGAACATCAAATTTTCCAGATTTAGACTATCAATTCTTAAATTAATGGTGAATCAATATTCAACCAAAGCAAGTAGATCCGCATACTCACATCACATTTTTAAATGTGTGGCTATGCATTTGAACAAACTCACAACGTATCTAATGATGGTGGCTATGTCCAAAATGGGATAATCTTACATTAAAAATTGAAAGGCCTTTTGAGTAAAACCAAAATTTAGAATTTAGATTTTAATACAATACTCTAGAATCTGAGTTAGAGTATGATTATGATTCAAGAACACATGATAAACATGGAATCTTTTCAAGAATTAAAATCATAATAAAACATAAAGGTTTTTCATAATACTCAAACTTGATCTAGAATATGAGCAGGCTCTGATACCAACTGTTGGAACAAAATGATCCATCAAACCATGAACCATCTCATAACTAGATTAAGAAGAGAAGAAGATGAAGACGAAAGCGTGTACCTGAAGAATCCATGATGATGTTCTTCATACTTGCTCTTGAATGAAGGAGAGAGTAGGGAAGAAAGTACTTCTAATTGATAATGCCCACACTTGATCTTCTTAGAGAATGAATAGAAGATTATGACTGAATTTTATGAATGTTAAGTGTCTCAAAAGGGCTGATGGATAGCCTATATATAGATTGAGAAAGGGCACTTTATTTAGGGACTACACCCTTTCACAAAGTTGGTGGTGAGAAGTTACCATTATGCCCATCATTTAATGGTACTTTCACCTAATGGAATTCTACATATTTTGTCTATACTTTAACATTATTAAATGATTATAACATATGGAATTCAATAACACATATTATTTAATCCATGTCCTAACTATATATATATATATATATATATATATATATATATATATATATATATATATATATATCAAGCACTCAATAATCCATATACCTAGCTAAACAACCTCTCCAAAAACACAATGCTAACAACAAATAATGACTAAGAAATAACTTAAGTGTTTGGACACATTACAAAGGAACTGATCTACATCATTCTTGGCAAGCCCAACTTTGTTAATTATATCTTCCATGCTTCAGTCTTTTTCACTTTACTGTTATCCCAAACCAGAAAATAAATACAATTACTAATGCTACCAAAAATTGAGTTTAGAGAAGATCATCCACGATGCATCCACGTAGGAAGAAAATGGCTGGGATCTCCAAGAACGGCCTGCAAAACGAGCACCGTAAGCTAAGCCGGGGGCTTCTCCGGCTAAAGCCCCTCCGGTGTAAGAGTAAAATTCCGGTGATTAAATGATAATGTAGAGAGAAAATGCTTGAGAGCAGAAGGTGGAATATACCTCTCTACTGGGAAAACCCTTCCATTTATATCCTTACTCATGATAAGCAATATGATAAGGAAGCCTCTTGATCGTGATAAGTTGAATGAAATATGGGGTCATCATTAAAAGTAGGTGATAAGGTAGCTTGATTAGACTCCCATATCAGCTTATGACAACTTTTGGCCGGAAAAATTGTATGCACAGTGGTTTTGGGGGCTCAACCGTATGATGGCTCCTGGCCACATTTAATGTCTCATTTAATGTTGTCATTTCTCATTTAATGTTATCCTTTCTCATTTAATGTTGTCCTTTGGGTCAGAGATGGTCCCCCATTTTCTGTAGGTGATATACCCATCTTGCAGGCATGAATACCAGGCCATAACTTGGCCTACCAAATTATAAGATTGTAGGATTAAGGTGGGTTATACGCTTAGGCGAGATTAATATATTGCCTGGTCAACACATTGGCAACTGGTCAACCTTCTATCTTGCCTAACTCGGCTATCTGCTTCGAGGCAGGTCTGTATGGTCTTTTTGTATCGCTTGACTCCTGCATTGACTTTGACTGTTGGGCTTGAATTTTCCACGTAGACGATCACTTCCTTGCTGAGTCACTCATAGTCTCCATATTTTAACTACCACGTGGATCAAATTTTATTTATGCACATCAGTAGCCCCTCGGTTCATAGCTGAGACTATTTATGGTCCTGTTGTGAACTTTACTCCGCTAATATGTGATCTCGCCTGTTCGAATTATGGGTTAATCTCGCCTTGATAATGATTCTTGCGAGATTGACCTCGCTGCAGTATTGAATTACACGAGACTTTATCTCGTTATATAATGATCCATGCGAGACCTTATCTCGCTAGAAAATGATACATTTGAGATTTTATCTCGCCCCTTTTCTTGATAATGTCACTAACCACTTGACACGTGTTGAATTTTTTGGTCATTTAATGAGCCGCCTTTTTGGGTGATAAATGCACGTCCTTGAAAAATGTTACAACCACTTTAATTCAAAATTTATGACGGTTTTGGTTCCCCAAACGGTTATGACGGTACAACTGAAAAGTCTTTTCACCCCACGTCCTTTCATCTCCTTGGTTTAAACAGGGAGGCCCACCACTCATTTCACTTTTTACTTTTCACTCTCCCTCAACCTTTCCTTACGTTTTCAGGCGTAAAAGCTCTCCATCTCCGGCGACTCAAGAATCCCTAGATCTACCCGTTTTTGCTCCATTCTACTCCGATTAAATTCATCCTTAGTGAAATCTGATTGCAAAGGTGAAGTTTCTAGGCCGTTTAGGTTACTGAGCCGGAGTTTCTTGAGGATTTTTCTCCCTTCGTCTTCAGGTACCGTTTTTTGCTCTTCTTATTTCTTTGGTTTTTGATTTATATGGAAATGGCTAGGGTGATACAATTTGTTAGGGATATTAAATTTGGACATTGTAAAAAATCAAATGGATATTATAGACGGGGGAGTGGACATTGGTTTAGGATGAATAGGGAAGAGTTGAACACAATTTTAATTGCTGAAGGTGCAGGCACTTTGGTTTTGGATTCCTTGAAAATTCAGGGTCCTCCCTATCTTCCCATCTCTTATTTCGCCATGCTTGGGTTTTGTAAGAATGATGTTAATTATATTTTTTTCGGACAGATACGATCAAGAGGCGACATGCGAGATAAAGGATCCAGCAAGGCTAGTAGCTCCCACTCCGCTGCTCGTAACCCCGCGTCTAAGAGCATCTCGCAAAATACAGGTTGGACTGAATTTTATGCCCAATATTATATTGACCCAACTGTGTACCATCTCGCCAATTATATAGGACCCCTCAATCCCGCTGAAATGAGGAAGAACCAAGAGATTGTGGTGGCCTACCCTTCCCAATTCAAATTCGGCCTTAGACTCCCTTTAGATCCTTTCATAAACCTTTTTCTCAATGAGCTGTCCGCTACCCTAATGGATCTCCACCCAGATACCATTAGGATTCTCATTTCTTTCATTTCCATTTGTAGGGGACACCGTCATGAGCCCACTATCCCGCTTCTGAGGGAATATTTTGATGTATATAAAGTATAATTGAAGGATGACCATAGGATCACCATAAGGGCCAGCAAGAAGAATAAGTTGTTGACTCCTGGACCTAATAAAATTCACCATCTTTATGACAATCCAATCTCCATTACCTCTAGTCGGGGTCGGCAACACCCAATTGGCATCTCGCCTCTGATCACCAATCTCGGGGCTAGATCCCGTCTTACCCCTAATGAGCAACTCGCTAAGTCAGAGTTTGCTAGGACTTTATCAAATATATGGAGTGATGCACTATTTTCTTGGAGAATGATAATGCGAGATGAAGACATCTTAAGGCGAGTTTCAATCTCGCCTTCACTGATCGGCGGGGTGGAGCCCCTCATTCCGTTGACTCGCACCGCTTGTTTTGATGGGTGGGTGGTTCATGACCACGGTGTGTTTGCATCCAACTGTGAAACATGCCAAGGGAATGTTTATGTGTGTGCTGCTATGCACAATTTGATGGGTGAACCACTTTTCTTTATACTCTATTTCTGCTATTAATTTTTTATGGTTGTTCAGTTTCTAACTTTTATATCTATCTCGCATATTTTGATAGAATGGATCTCGCCTCTCAAAGGGCTGCCAACCTTGCCAAAGTAAGGGAGGAGAGAAGGCTGGCTAAGGAGCGTCAAGCTGCCCTTAGGCAATTGCCTGAAACTACTAATATTCAGATTCCTATCTCACCTGATGGCAAGGATACTGAGGCTATTGTTTTGGAGAAATCTGATGTCGCAGCTGCTGGTTGGCCCCCTAGGAAGTCAAGGGCCAAGAAGAAGAATTCCATTTCTGAATCTGTGGGCGGAGCAGAGTCCAATGAAGGAGAGAATGAAGAGGATGAAGATGATGATAAGGCTGCTGAGACTGAGAGTGCGAATGTTGAAGTCGCTAGAAATGAGGCCGAAACCAGCAAATCGCCAACTGAATCAACTGGTCATGAGAAGACTGACTTCGCTAAACGGGGTTCTGGCACCCCCCCCCCATATCGCTGAAACTGACTCGCACAAAGGGGCTTCTGACACCCCTTCACTTGAAAGCGGTGGCTTAGTGTCTCGCGTTGCCAAGCGATCTCGCGCTGAAGCTGACATGAGCCCATCTCATCATGCAGAGCGGGGCGCCAAGAAAGGAAAAGGAATAGAAGTGGCATCCTCAAAGAATGAGGTTCTTGTTTCTATGAAAAGTTATTTGGGTCAAATGGCCCTTGAGGTATGTTCCCTTCTCGTCATCTCGCCTTCACAACTTTCATTTGCCATTTATCTGACTGGCTTCATATCTTCTGATTTTCAGATGAAGGTTAACATTGATAAAACTTTTGATAAAGCCTTTGGGAGATTTGAGGAGGAGTTGGGAAAAAACTCCAGCGATAAGGTATCCTGGGAATGAACTGTGGAAAGAGAGAAGGCTGAAAAGAACCAGTGCAAGCAAGATCTTATCTCGCTTGAAGCTACTCATGCTGAACTTTCTAAAAAGTTTTTAGCTGCTCAGAAGGGTGCTGGTGCACTTAAGAAAAAGTGGGACCAGTTTATTGAGGAAAAAGCTAAGATTGAGCTAGAAAATGAAGCCCTTTGAGTTTAGATAGATAATTTTGAAAGTGATCGTGAAGCCGCCGTGGAGGCTAAGAAGGCTGCTGAATTGGCCAAGGCTGAGGCTGAAAGTTTCGTGTAGCTAGGAAACTTAGATCACGCAACAGGCAAAGGATGTGAGTACAGATGTGTCTCACAACTGTCCACACATCCACAGATAATGCAGCGGAATAAAGTAATTAAAAGCAAATTAAATGTAATAACTCAAGAGTTATTTACGCTTACTGATCTGTGTGATCAGCAAACTAGGCTTACGCCCAAAAAACCTTTCACTATAAAAACTTTTGTTTCTTACAAAACAAATAAGTGAAAAACTAAAATATGAAAATACTAAACAAGTTCTAATCACCTTCTACGATATGAACAACTCCCCTTTCCCAAGTATGATTTATTCAATCAGAAGTAAAACAAGAGAACTTTATGAAAAACCTAGATGTGAGTTACGGATGTAAGCTCACAACCTAAAATCAACAAGGATGTATGCAATGAAGTATGTGTATTTTTCTCTCTAAAACCGTAGCTTCTCTTTGTGCTGAATGCCTTGTATTTATAGTGCACCATTGAGAAGATCTTCATGCAATCGACCTCTTCCTTTGTGAGAATCCTTTTCCTATATGAAAACATAAAACACACTCACAAGGAAATCAAATATTAGTAGGTTAGTCCTAATATAAAACTATGTACATAAATAAAAGATATTTACTATATTTACAATTCCTAGTCAAAGTAGAATACTTATAAATCTCCATGAAAGTCTCAAAATCTTCTTACCATAATAGAAGTCAAATTAAATAAGGAAACAAGTAGTTCCCTAAAAAGCTCACGCTTTCAATCTCCCCCTATTTTGGACTTTCTGGTAAAACCAAAGATTTATAACAATCACATTATTATGACCACAGAATATAGAAAAAACATAACTCCCCCTGAATGGATGTGTGTCCAGATGTGTATACACATCCACACATAAAAACTGCAAAACAAGAATTAGAACAGAAAACCAGCAGTTCATTAAGCAAAAGCAAAAATCATGTCCTAATTAAACTATTACAAACCATTGTTTAGAAACTAACAAACTAAAACAGAGAATTAAAAATTGTTTTTAACAACCATCAAAACAAAATAACCAAAAAACTTTTCTCCCCCTAAATCAAAGATCAAAATGTCTCCACTTAAATCCAGCTACAGCTTTAGCGACATCGGCCAACGGCAAACATCCCACTTTTCATTTCCAGATCCATCTCCCCCTTTTTGACTAGAAAGTTTTGCATGCCATCGAATGAGATTATCCCTAAGAGCTTTCAAATTGTTGGCATGGGCAATGGAGGCTTGAGCTTGAGCTTCTGCAACTACAATTGCAGAATCCAGATCCTTCATCTGAGCAACAAAATTTTCTTCAGATGTGGCATCAGATGTGTCCACATCTTCCATACCAAGCTCAGGAACTGTACCCAAAGGAAGATCCACATGTCTTTGCTTAGGGTCAAGCAGGGTCTTAGATTCCTTAAAGAGAGCAAAATTTTCAACAAGTTCTTCTCCTTTTTCAGGTTTTACTCCATTGGCAATGAGGATTTGGGAAATCAAGGAAGGATAGGGTAAAGACCATTTCTTTGATGGAGACTCTCCATAATCACAAATCTTTCTAAAGATAAAGTCACCAAAATTAATGTGCCTCTTAATTCCCAATCTATAAAGAAGCAAGGCTTGCACCCTAGTAACTGAGGTTTTGTTATTGGAGGGACACAAATTGGCAACAAGAATGGAGTGAAGAAAACAGTAAAGGGAAGATAAAGATCCACTTCCTAAATCCTTAGGCTTCACAGGCCAAGAGGTTACTTTGCCATGAGTAATGGCAGACACAAGTTCATCATCCTCAATTGAAACCAATTCATCCAAATAATCATTCAATCCAAGCAGATCATTGATGACAGAAGGGGTAAAAGGGACAAACACTCCTCTAACAAAGACAGTGGGAGGAGAGGAGTAGTTCTTATCTAATCCCTTAGGCAAATTGGCATAAAACTCATAAATCATTTTAGGATAGAAAGGAAGGGGATGGTCTACAGTTAAGAATAATCCTCTTTCCTCAAAGAATTTGTCCATCCCAAGCTTAGCAAAAGTTTCCCTATCCCTTTTCATTTCTACAACAAAGGCTTTGGAAGAAATTAAGGCAAACCTATCAGATGCCTTTTTGGTTAAAAACTTCTTGGAAAAGGGTTTAGGGGCAGAGATAACAGAAACAGAAGAAGACATACCCTTTTCAACTCTCTTCCTTGTAGATGTGCGTCTGGATGTGGGCACATCCTCAGACACATCCTTTGAAGGGAATGGGACTTGGATGGATTCTATCTCAGTGTCATCAGCAGCAGAGGAGTCTAACTCTTGGTCTTCTTTTTCTTGATCAAACTCTTCTCTCCCTAACTTGTAGTTCTCATCAGATGCAGTGTCATCACTATCATAACTAGAATCAGTCTCATCATCAATGGGCTCTAAATCAGTAGCAGCCACCTTTTTCTTACCCTTTAAGTCCATTAAGATTTTAGCCAATGGCTCTTCATCACTAAAGGATATAAGGTCCTCAACAGGACTACAGACCAAAGGAACAGAGGACTCAACAACAGGAGCAGAAGTATTATCCTCAGGGGGTGAAACAACAATGGGGATAATGGGATCAGAAGGTATTATGGGAGAAGATGGAGCAATAGGATCAACAGGAGAAACAGAGTCAACATGGGGAGCATCCTCAACAGGAGTAATGGGATCAATATGGGGAACATTATCAGAAGGGGGAATTGCAGGGACAGGATCAACAACAACGGGAGGAATAATTGGGGGTTGAGCCTTAGGGTTTTCAGCGGATGGTTCCAATGTGGGGGATTTTGGAGGAGTAGCTTCCATTACAGGATCAGACGAAGGCGAAGGGGAAGAAAATTCCGCAAGAAATTTGGAAATTACAGGGTTTAAGACAACAGAACCCTCGCCTTTAGCTATTGAGATGGGAGCAATGTCAAGAACGTCTTCCTCTCTGATGTTTGAATGATCGGCCATTTGATTTAACAAATTGAGTTAGGTGGAGCAGTTAATGAAGAGATTAAAGCAATTTTTGTGAAATTGTGTGCAAGGAGAAAGGAAGAACAAAGGGTTTTATCAAGGTTTATGGGGGATGGGACGGATGTGAGGTCTCATAAATACTCACAGCTCCCCCTTTCCTAATAGAATTAGGAAACCTTCTCCAAAAAGGTTTAACACAGCACAAAATCCTTAAGAGATCTCCAACGGCTAGAAACCTTTGAGGTTACCACACACAATCACCTTCCAAGAAAATAGGGGATAAAAATAAACCAAGATTTTGTTAGATTTTTATGGAAACAAAAAATGTCTCGGCCAAATTTTTATTTTAAAAACAAAATCCCAATAGAATTTTCCAACCTTTTCAAACAAGGATTGATACACACCTTTTTCATGAAAGATATTGGAGATCAAAAACCTATATAATCAAAGAATGAACTAGGAAAGAAAATTAATTAACTTGCATATTTACAGAGCTCCTATATGTCCTAAAAAATGCAATATGCCTAGCATGATGCAAACACACAGGTGAAGGAAATATTCTCAGCTTATAGATGTGGCATAGGATGTGAGTCACATATGGGGACACATTTAGATCACAAAAAGTCAATGAGCAATAATCCAATCTGCACAGCCTCTAGGATGCATCCACCAATTTTTTTGTTGTGGATTTTTGCATTGTGAGTAGCTTTCACTTTACTTGATCCCAAAGATAGCCCTTTTTCCCAATGATCTTATCAAGTTTGACTTCAAGTTTTCTTATGAAAATCACTTGATCACAATGGTATGGCTTCATACTAAGGGTGAAGCAGCTGTTTCTCACATATATATATATTTTTTTTCTTTTAGCACCCACTGTGAGATACCTAGGAAGGTTATATCAAGTCACCAAAAGGTAACATGAACAGGAAGTGCTCACAATTAAGTGATCAAAAGTTAATGTCAAGATGAGGACTCACAAGTGACCACACTGAGAAATTTCGTGCTAATGCATGATATTTTTTTTTTTTTTCAGTTAAACTAATCTACAGATGTGTTAGAGGATGTGAGACACATCTGGTCTCACAGCCTTAGATATCACACAAGCCAAGAGACTTCCTCAAGGAGGAAAATCTCTCCAAATCTAATGCCTTTGTAAATATATCAGCCAATTGATTTTCAGTCCCAACAAATTCCAGACACACAGTTTTTTGTTCTACAAGATCTCTGATGAAATGATGTCTAATATCAATATGCTTTGTTCTAGAATGTTGGACAGGATTTTTAGATATGTCCAAGGCACTTTTGTTATCACAAAAAGCAGTCAAAACTTTGCTATTCAATCCATAATCTTTTAGCATTTGATTCATCCAAAGTAATTGTGTGCAGCAACTCCCAAGGGCAACATATTCAGCCTCAGCAGTGGACAAGGACACACAATTTTGCTTTCTACTATACCAAGACACAAGGTTATTTCCTAGGTAGAAACATCCACCAGTGGTACTCTTTCTATCATCACTATTTCCAGCCCAATCAGAATCAGTGTACCCAACCAAATTGGTGTTTGTTTCTTTAGAGTAATGCAGACCTAGGTTCACAGTCCCACTCACATACCTAATGATTCTTTTCAAGGCTTTAAGATGGGATACTTTAGGGTTGGCTTGGTATCTAGCACAGAGACAAACACTATACATAATATCAGGTCTACTTGCAGTGAGGTAAAGCAGACTTCCTATCATGCTTCTATAAAGGGTTTGATCAACACTCTCACCATCAGAATCATGAATTAGCTTTTGGGAAGATCCCATTGGGGTTCTTTGATGTGAAGAGTGTTCAAGCTCAAACTTTTTCACAAGATTCTTGGCATACTTAGACTGTGAAATGAACATACCATCTTTGAATTGCTTAATCTGTAAGCCTAATAAAAAGTTCAACTCACCTACCATACTCATCTCAAATGTGGAAGTCATGCTATCCACAAATTCAGCTAGCATTGGATCAGAATTTGATCCAAACACAATGTCATCTACATAGATTTGTGCCACAAGAATCTCCTTCTTATTTCTCCTCACAAACAAGGTTTTGTCAACTTCACCTCTCTTGAATCCTAGTTGAAGCAAATGGTCAGTCAATATACCATACCAAGCTCTAGGGGCTTGCTTTAGCCCATACAGAGCTTTCTTCAGTTTATACACATGATTAGGATATTTGGAGTCCACAAAGCCTTTAGGTTGTTCAACATAGGCTTCCTCATTTAATATCCCATTTAGAAAAGCACTCTTAACATCCATTTGATGAAGAGTAATCTTGAGGTAACAAGCAATGGCTAACAGAAGCCTAATGGACTCAATTCTTGCAACAGGAGCAAATGTCTCCTCAAAATCAATTCCCTCAATTTGAGTATAACCTTGAGCAACTAACCTAGCTTTATTTCTAGTTATCACACCTTGCTCATCAGTTTTGTTCTTGAAAATCCATTTGGTTCCTATGACATTACCATGTGAGGGTCTAGGGACAAGAGTCCATACCTCATTCTTTTCAAATTGAATTAATTCATCTTGCATAGCCATAATCCAGTCAGCATCTTTCAATGCTTCAGTAACATTCTTAGGTTCAATTTTTGAAACAAAACAACAGAAACTTACCTGGGAGTATGCTGAGGAGCAACTCCATAAACCAGCCATCTTTCTATAATCAACTTTGTCCTTTTGTCTAGTTCTCACTTGAGCATGCACATCTCCCACAACTTGTGAAGTGGGGTGGTTTTTCTGGATTTTTGAAGGGATATCCTTTGACCTATCCACACACCCATTCACATTACCTTCTGGAGCATCATCCTGATCAGAATCAGAGGAACTGTCCTCAGTTACAGGAGTTTGAGTGGATGTGGGAGTAGATGTGGGTTCAGATGTGGAGCCAGATGTGTCCACATCCTTGGTTACATCCTTATCAGGTTCAACATTTTTATCAGCACTGGAAGCTTCTTTTGATTTTTCAGCACCTGTTTCTTCATCCTTCCAGTCCAGCAAGCAACCTGAAACATCATCCTCAGCAGTCTTGAGGTTAAGATCAAGTGAGTCATCAAATTTAACATTAGCAGATTCCATAATGGTCTTAGTTTTGAGATTAAAAACTCTGTAAGCTCTATTGTTAGTGGAGTAGCCCATGAAAATTGCTTTGTCACTTTTTGAATCAAACTTGGACAGGTATTCTCTATCATTGAGAATATAACAAACACATCCAAACACTTGAAAATATTTCACAGTTGGTTTCTTTCCAAGGAGGATTTGATATGGGGTGACAGTGCTACCAATCCTTAGGAACACCCTATTGCCAATGTGGCAAGCAGTGTTTAAAGCTTCTGCCCAAAACTTCTTGGACAAGTTTTTAGAACTTAGCATGACCCTAGCCATTTCTTGCAAGGTTCTATTCTTTCTTTCAGCAATGTCATTTTGTTGTGGGGTGATTGGTGCAGAAAACTCATGAGTGATTCCCTTAGAATTGCAAAAATTGGTGAACATTTGATTCTCATATTCAGTGCCATGGTCAGACCTTATTCTTACAGTCTTAAGGCCATAAAGGTTTCTCACCCTTTTGTACCAATTCTTGAATTCTCCAATTGTTTCTGACTTTTCTCTTAAGAACATTATCCAAGTGTACCTAGAATAATCATCAACACACACAAAGGCATACTTTTTCCTACCAAAGCTTTCTACTTCAATAGGTCCCATTAAATCAGTGTGAATCATCTCCAAACATCTAGTTGTGGAGCATTGTTGGACCTTTTTATGTGATGCTTTTGTTTGTTTTCCCTTTTGACATGAACCACAGACATCAGGGTTCTTGAAGTTCAGTTTAGGGAGGTCTTTAATAGATTCAAACCTTTGAAGTTCTTCCAGAGTTCTACAGCTAGCATGCCCTAATTTTTGGTGCCACAGATTGACATCATTAGCTTTTGAGCTTAGGCAAGAAAGATTGTCACCAAATTGGTAACAATTGTCGGCGAGATCTAGGACCGGTGAACACACAGTATTATCCTTATCAAACACTTCACACAAGTGCTTATCAAACTTCACATAAAGATCATCATCACACGGTTGATCGATGCTTATTAGGTTGGCTTTCAAGCCTTCCACATGGTACACATTGTGCAATTTTGGGAGACCCTTAACATCCAGGGTTCCTTTCCCAACAATCTTTCCTTGAGCACCTCCACCAAAATTTACTTTTCCTCCATTTATCACTTCATAATCAAGAAGGACTGCTTGGTTTCCAGGTCATGTGCCTAGAGCACCCACTATCAAAATACCAAGAGCCGAGACAAGACTCTTGAGGGAAGAGTAAACAACATTGCGGTGGTAATTGGTTTGGCCACCCACCTGCTTAACAGTTTTCTTTTTGGGTTGCAGAGGTCTCGGATTGACGGGATGTGTGTTAGGATGTGTATACATCTTCTCACACATCCGAGGCCGATTGAAGTGACCAGATTTTTTATCGGCCTTGAGTTTGTAACGAAGGGCCTAATGTGACCGGGAGCTAGACAAGAATGGCAAATGTAATGCCTCTTCCTTGGTTTCTTCTCACTCATAATGACTTTTTCTTTAAAAACTTGTTTTTTCACACTTTTTGAGGTAGAAGCCTCACATCCCTCCTTTACAAAATTATTTTCAAAACCTATACCAATTTTGTCACGTTGACCCATATAAAAGCTTCTTCCATTTTCATTTTACTTTTGTTTAACTTAGTAAAAGTATTTTCAGCTTTTTCACATTCATTCTTGAATTTTTCAAGGTCAACTTCTCTTTTGGTCACAAGGACTTCAAGTCTTGCAATGGTATCTTTTTGAGCATCATTTTCTTTTGAAAGTACAATTTTTTCATCTTCACAAGCTGACAATTTATCGAAGAGATTTGTTTACCTTAACAAGTACCTCAATTTTGTCCAATCTTTTCATCCAATCGTATGCGGCTCCTTGTATGTGGCAAAGAGTTCCTCATAGGAATGTCTCTTTCTTCATCTTCATCATCTGAATCTCCTTTTACAGAGAAACAGGTTCGGCACCAGTTCAGATGTGACACCAGATGTGTACACAACTGAGCTCACATCCAAGGGATTTTCAGGAGTATATTCTTCTATATCTGCAGAAAAGGCATTAAACACAGAATGGCAATTTAAGACAGACATATTAGCCACTTCTTCTTCCTCATCCTCACTGTCACTAAGGGTAGCAGTTAAGCTCATTCCCTTCTTTTTAAGTGTGTTAGTGTTGGGTTTTATGGATCCATGCGCAGCGGAATTAAGCATAAAATTAACACAAAACCCAAGCCCTAAGATCCGTTCTATACGATTAAATTGAATTGCTATGAGATAGAATTTACCAACCTAAATTGCTTTCCGGTCTTGAGCTATCGAACGGATAATTATGTGATTCGTAATCACAAACTTTTGATCTTCAAATCTTCGAATCTTCAACTCCTTTGGATCTTCAGATTTGAACTCTAGGTATTTGATTTGTTTGAACAAAACTAAGACCCTCTTTTGGTAATCCACACAAATATGAATGTCGAGAACAATTCTCGGGTTGGGAATTGCTAGATTCCTAAAACTTATGGAAGAATATTGAGAGGACTTTTGATTGTGAATTTCTATTGAAAAATTCGGCTCGGGAATTAGGTCTGACAGACCTCACATATTTATACTACAATAGTATGAATATGTCTCCTAATCGTATTAGGAGAACAGCCGTCAAACCGCGTAGGGCTTGATATGTCGCGCGGTATATTAAGCCATTGGCTTAATATGTCGCGCGGTATATATAGCCGGATACGAGAAACTCTCAACCATTCTTCCTCTGTTCAACCAATTCATTCTATTTGTGTGTGACCCAATAGGATTGTATTATGTTGGCAATGAGTCCGATCATATCGGCTCTCATAAGACATAAGCGGACTCTAGCAAGCCATTATGTCTACCCAAATAACACAACGTAAGAGTTCACGTTTCCAATGGTACACTTTCATTTATCCCTTTGTCTCACGATGTTATATTGAACCCAAGTCATGGTCCACGCCAACTTGTAATTGTTCAATGCTTTCTCGATCTTGAGTATAATGATAGTCCAATCATATTGGGGTGTGGCCACACGCTTTCATCATTATCACTCATTGAGGGCCCAAGCAAAACATCTCTCTTTCGAGGGACAAATTCCATCTTGACTTATCATCCTTCCCATCATGAATCCGATCATGCCAAAGATAGCCTTTATAGATATCGTGTTAAGATACCGTTTGACTAAAATCAAACATAACTTTCATCATGTGTAAAGTCATGATAATCTCAGGTCTAGGGACTAAATGAAGTGACCATATGAGATTTAATTATGACATTTGACCATGACATAAATCTCATACGGGTCAAGTCCAGTTACTTGTTCTCTGACAAGTACCCATAATTTCAATGTGCATCTCTATGCATATAATCATCATATGATTATCCATTGACAATTATACTAATTATTCTCTTAATAATCAGGGACGGAGATTATTACAATAAATATGCAAACTATATAATAATCAAATAATAAACATAAACGATAAAGATGATACATAACGGTTTTCAGTTAAACATAACTAAAGCCTAGGGCATTACACCAACAGTTAGCACACTCATTGGCATAATGACCAAAGCCACGACATGCCCTACATTGGACAGATTCAGATGATTTATTTTCAAAACTTGGTTTCTTGAATCCAGTGTCAGTGCTAGGTTTTAGCTTTTCAGCAGTACTGGAAGTAGGTCTATTAGGGAATTTGCTTATCCTTCTATTTTTCAGTATAGAACTGAATTTCTTTGAAATAAAGGCTACATCTTCATCTTCAAGATTAGACTTGTCAATTTCAGAGGATAATTCCACAAGCTCTTTTGGTAGAGCAGCAGCACTTTTAAGGGCAAGACTGTGTGTTTTGTTCTTCTTCTGAGCCTCAAGGTTAAGCTCAAACACAGTCAAGATTCCTATGATAGTGTCAAGACCTACAGTGTTTGTGTCCTTTGTTTCTTCAATCACAGCTACTTTAATGTTAAACCTCTCAGGCAAGGTCCTTAGAATTTTACTAACAAGTCTTGCATTGGAGATAGATTCTCCTAGACTTGTGCATTCATTTGAAATCTCATGAATCTTAGCAGCATATGACACAATGTCCTCAGTTTCTTCCATTCGAAATAACTCAAACCTATCCATTAAAATTCTAAGCCTGGTAGCCTTCACACTTGGTGCTCCCTCACATTGAGTTTGCTGAATATCCCAAGCAGTTTTGGCTATACTCTCATTTGTTATAAGCTTGTACATATTCCCAGAAACATGGCTGGAAATAGCACCCATGGCTTTTGAATTGTAATTTGCAGCTTGTATTTCATCAAGAGTCCATTGTTCTTCGTGTTTTCTTTCAAAGAAGGACTCACCAACACCAGAAGATGGCTTTTTCTCCACAGTAGGAGGTTGCCATGCAACAAGAATGCACATCCAAGCTCTTTCATCAATACTTTTGATGTAATTTCGCATCTTAGACTTCCAAAGAGAATAATTTGTGCCATCCAAGACAGGAGGCCTATTTTGGTGATTTTGGCATTCCATAATGACTACACTTTCTGGATCAACACTCAGTAATATTTCGAGAGTTGGCTCTGATACCAATTGAAAGTTTCGTGTAGCTAGGAAACTTAGATCACGCAACAGGCAAAGGATGTGAGTACAGATGTGTCTCACAACTGTCCACACATCCACAGATAATGCAGCGGAATAAAGTAATTAAAAGCAAATTAAATGTAATAACTCAAGAGTTATTTACGCTTACTGATCTGTGTGATCAGCAAACTAGGCTTACGCCCAAAAACCTTTCACTATAAAAACTTTTGTTTCTTACAAAAACAAATAAGTGAAAAACTAAAATATGAAAATATTAAACAAGTTCTAATCACCTTCTACGATATGAACAACTCCCCTTTCCCAAGTAGGATTTATTCAATCAGAAGTAAAACAAGAGAACTTTATGAAAAACCTAGATGTGAGTTACGGATGTAAGCTCACAACCTAAAATCAACAAGGATGTATGCAATGAAGTATGTGTATTTTTCTCTCTAAAACCGTAGCTTCTCTTTGTGCTGAATGCCTTGTATTTATAGTGCACCATTGAGAAGATCTTCATGCAATCGACCTCTTCCTTTGTGAGAATCCTTTTCCTATATGAAAACATAAAACACACTCACAAGGAAATCAAATATTAGTAGGTTAGTCCTAATATAAAACTATGTACATAAATAAAAGATACTCCCTCCGTCCCAGACCAAGGGTTCATCTTTCCCTTTTGGGACGTCCCAGACCAAGAGTTCATTTCCAAAAAAGGCAAGTTTTTGAATATATTAATACCCTTATCATCTTCATATATTTACAAAAAAACCATTCATTATATCCTTATACATTCTCTCTCCTATTTCCTACCACACATTTAACTACTATTCCTCCCACTCATTCTCTCTCCTATTAAATATTTTTAACTTTTACATTCTCTCTCCTATTCCCTACCACACATTTAACTTTTACATTATCTCTCATATTTCCTACCACACATTTAATTACTATTTCTTATCTCACATTTAACTTTTATTCATTTTTTAAAAAATTTCTTAAGAAGCGTGAAATCCCCCCCATATACCCTTGGTCCGGGACGGAGGGAGTATTTACTATATTTACAATTCCTAGTCAAAGTAGAATACTTATAAATCTCCATGAAAGTCTCAAAATCTTCTTACCATAATAGAAGTCAAATTAAATAAGGAAACAAGTAGTTCCCTAAAAAGCTCACGCTTTCAGAGGCCGATCTTAACATTGCTGATCTCGCCCAGCAGAATACCAATCTCGCCCAACAGAATGCCACTCAAGCCACCCAGATCAAAGAGCTTGAGCTAGCAGCTGAGAAAGCTGTAGCGGACTACAAGTCATCTTCCCAGTTTCAAATTTATGCAGAAGAGAAAACCTTCAATCTTCTTGAACGGTTTTCTTTTATGACGGCACGAAATGCTTTAGGGGATGGTGTCCCGCAAGAAAAGGTGGATAGATGTCTTTTTGAACACATGTATAGCGAGATGGCCAGACTTGGACATCCCCAGCTTCCATTAGACGAGAGAGAGTTAAGCGAGATTGTCAAATTTGATGAAGAAATGGGGCATCCCGCTTGGGTAGAGCCACCTGTTGAAGATGACAATGCCTTTGATGCCTATCTCCAAGCTTCCTTTGAAGTGGAGCATAAAATTTTAAATAGGAAAGCAGAAGTTGCTAGGGATAGGGAATCTTAGTTGTGAACACTTTATTATTTGGGGCCTGCGAGCCGTTCTTTGAAACAATTTTCTCTGTTTTTAATTAACTATCTACTTTATATTTGTTTGATTATGAAATTTCCATTTCCTTTTCCTTTTTGTTTCAGCCAATGCTAAAAAATATTAGCAAACTTATTATCTTTGTGAGGGTGTATACCCCTTATTCCCTCCTTCAAAAAGTAAGGCTTATCTTTAGGCAGCCTTGCTTGAAAATACATTACTTAGGATGTACTTTAGATAAATGATTCCCCTTTTAAAATATTATGTCATCTCGCACGATTTTACAAGTAGTTGATTTATCCCGCTAGCTATTTTGATTTAAGTGTAGCCTTCCACCCTAGGCTTGTGGAATCTCGCCTCTTTTTTTTTAAGTGTGGCATGTCGCCAAACCGTTTTCTGTTTAATTATGGCATTTAGCTTGACCCTTTTTGTTTTCATTTCGCTTCTATTTATCTTGCATAGGGATATCTGTTGACACTTTTCAAGTTTTCCATTTTCCATTTCATCTCGCGTGAATATATTACTTGGCATTTTCCAAGCATTTCAATCTATTTTTATTTCCGTTTCATCTCGCGCGGAGATATATTGCATTTCGCATGTTTCTTACCGCATAGATATGGTTGGGCGTATTCCAGCACTCCGCTTTTTATCCCACTTGGGGATATCGTTGGGCGATTTCCAGCCTCCGCTTTTCATCCCGCCTGGGGATGTGGCTGGGCGATTTCCAGCCTTCGCTTTTTATTTTTAGGTTTGCCATAACGTTTTGCTCTTTTTATGATCTACACCAAAATGGAAAGGAGTTGGAACGTGTTCATTGGATTCAGCAATACTTACATAATACACATTTGCCTTGTCTCCTACTAATAATAATGTTTCAAATGGTTTATGTTCCATGGGTTCTTCAGCTCCATACCATCTGGCTTCTTAAGCATGTACGTTCCTTCTCTAATAATTCTAGCGACTTGATAAGGCCCCTCCCAGTTTGGATTGAGCTTGTTGTATCCTGCTCTGCTTCCAAATGCTTCAGTCTTCCTTAGTACCCAGTCTCCCAAGTTAAAAGAACGCGGATTGACCCTTTTGTCGTGATGGGATTTCGTCTTCTGCTTGTAGTTCGCGACCCTGAGCTTGGCCTCCATCCTTAACTCGTCGCTTAAATCCAAATCCCCCTTCCGCGTTTCTTCATTCTCCTTTTCTCTGTAGCACGCTACCGTGTAGGAAGGAAGCCCCATTTTGACTGGAGCCATTGCCTCTGAACCGTAGGTGAGAGCAAAAGGAGTTTCTCCTGTTGGTCCCTTCACAGTTGTTCTCACATACCATAGGGCAGTCTGCATTTCATCCACCCATTTACCAGCCTTGTCATCTAGAATCTTCTTCAGTGCACTTAATACTTGCTTGTTTGCGGCCTCTGCTTGTCCATTCCCTTCTGGCCAGGCAAGTGATCATTTCCAATGCTTGACATTAAACCTCTCACATTCAGCTGTGAACTTCTTGGAGAATTGTGTTCCATGATCGGAAATAATCATTCGAGGTAAGCCAAAACGATACCATATCTGATCATGCACGAACTTAATGATGTTGTCCTACGAGATGCTCGCCAGTGCCCTAGCCTCTATCCACTTGGTAAAGTAATTAACGGTGACAACTACGTATTGGCATCCCCCTTTTCCTTTAGCAAAAGGCCCGATTAAATCAATCCCCACATATCGTACGGCCAATCCGCCGCTACTCATGTCTGCAAAGTCGCTGGCTACCTTGGAATATCAGTGAAACGCTGGCACTTGTCACATTTCTTTACATACTTCTCTGCATCTCGCCTAAGGGTAGGCCAGTAGTAACCATGGAATAAAATTTTATCAGCCAGTGTCCTGGCTCCAGGATGTCCTCTGCATACTCCTTCATGTAATTCAAATAAAACTCTCTCAACCATATTCTCCTTGATGCATCTGAGAAGCGGGCTCGTGAACGATCTTCTATACAGGATGTCGCTCTGAATCACGAACCTTGGAAAGATACGCTTGACCACCTTTGCCCGATCCTGATCTGGAGGAGAATCTCCTTTTCCAAGTAGTCCTTTATCTCGTCTATCTAATCCCTTTCCCCTTCGTCGATCTCCAAAACTTTTTGAATGCTGAAAGCTAGCTCGCTCAGGAATTCCACCTTTATCTCGCTGTCCAAATTCTTGACCTCTTCGCTTGCGATTTTGCTTAAGCGGTCAGCTAGTTTATTTTCTGTCCTATCCACCAGGATCAGCTCCCAAAACCTGAACTATCTCAATTCACTTCTCGCCATCTCGCAATATTTCATGAGGGTGGGGTTTGCTACCCCATATTCTCCCTTAACTTGTTTCACTACAAACTGGGAATCAGAGAAAACCTTCAACTCGCTAACGCCCAACTTGCTTGCTAACTTCAAACCCGCCACTAAAGCTTCGTATTCCATCTGATTATTTAACACTGGAAACTTGAATCTTAATGCCTTTTCGAACTTAACATTTTCAGGAGAGATTAAAGAGATTCCTGGCCCGCTACCTCCTTTAGCTGAAGATCCATCTACATGCAAACACCAATAATCCTCTATCTCGCCTTTAAAATCGCAAGTAATCAACTCCTTCTGCGGCTTCTGCTTCTGCGCTGGTTTCGACCTCGCCACCTCTGGATCATCTCTAGTAAATGAAGCTTCTAAAACAAAATCTATTCCTCCTCGCTTCATAATTGATATCGAATTCTGTAAGCTCGATGGACCAGGTCAACAATCTTCCCGAAGATTCCGGGTGCTGAAGGATTTTCCTCAGAGGAGCATCCGTGAGCACCGTGATGGAATGGGCTAAGAAATAAGCTCTTAATTTGCGAGCTGCAATCACTAGAGCGTAAGCAACTTTCTCAGCGTTGAAATATCTTGTATCCACATCACTCAGGGCCTTTGACACGTAATATACCGGTCTTTGAACTGATCCTTCTTCCTTTATCAAAGCAACCGCCACATCATGATCTGAAGCCGCGAGATAAACACACAAGTCGTCACCATCCCTTGGGCTACACAAGAGGGGCGGCTTCCCCAAATACTCCTTCAGCTGCTCAAACGACCTGTCACATTCTCCATCCCACGCAAACTTTTTTGCCCCCTTAAGAATTTTGAAAAATGGCAAGCACCTTTCGGCTGACCGCGAGATGAATCTCCCCAAAGCAGTAATCCTCCCGTTCAACTTTTGGACTCCATTTACTGTAGTTGGGGGCTTCATCTCCAATAGGGCCTTAATCTTCTCAGGATTCGCCTCTATTCCTCTTCTATTCACAATGAACCCCAAAAATTTCCCCGTTGTTACTCCAAATGTGCACTTGCTTGGATTTAACTTCATTCTGTTTTTCCTTAAGTTGCCAAAAGTTTCTGCTAGATCTCTCACATGGTCTTCATCTCGCGACTTGATAACCATGTCATCTATGTATGCTTCCACATTCCTGCCTAGCTGGGCGCCAAAAACTTCATTGACCATTCTTTGATATGTCGCTCCTACGTTCTTCAAGCCGAATGGCATCATTTTGTAACAAAAATTCCCCAACGATCCTACCATGAATGCCGTTAGTGGTTTGTCCTCCTCTGCCATCTTGATTTGATGATACCCGGAGTAGGCATCAACAAAACTAAGGACCTTATGGCCAGCTATCGAATCAACCAATCTATCAATCCTTGGGAGCGGAAAACTATCCTTGGGGCAAGCTTCATTTAAATCTGAAAAGTCTATACACATCCTCCATTTCCCATTCGCCTTTAATACCATTACAACATTTGCTAACCAGGTGGGGTATGTGATTTTCTCAATTATTCCTGCCCTAAGAAGCTTCTCCACCTCCTCTTGCATGGCTTTTTCCTTGTTTGGGGACAAGTATCTCGCCTTTTGCTTAAATGGCTTCACCTCCGAGTCTATGCTTAAAAGATGGACCGCCACTTCCTCCCTTATTCCGCACATATCTTCCACTTGCCAAGCAAACACATCTAAGCTCTGCTCGAGAAACTCCACCAACACCTTCCTGCTCTCTGGTGACAAACTTTTGCCGATCTTTATCTTTTGCTCTGGAAACCTTGGATTGATGATGACCTCCTCCAACTCCTCTTGAGCTTGAATCTCTGTCTCATCTTGCACTTGCAATGTATCAATTTCAATCTTGCGGATTGGAGCGACAATTTCCATGGGAACTGGCCGATCCCGCCTATCTCGCCCTGCATTATCTTCCCCTGAACTCGCCGACATATGGACCTGACCACAAATGATCTCCTCATCAATCTCTTCTTCTGACTCCGCTATCATTTCCACCTCGTCTTCTTCCATTTCCTCCACCAACGCCAACACAGGCTCCACATTTTGATTTTCAACATCCATGTCTTCAATCTCTACGCACTCCCATCCCGCCTGTAACTGACTTGGGCAGCATATGATTGCCGACCTGCTCCTCATGCTTTCTGTCTCTTCCCACTCTTCTCCCCCCTCAAAGGGGTCGAAAATCACATTGACCCTTAGACTCCCAATAACAATTCCATTCGACACTGCAACTATCTTTTTTGATTTTTGCATTTCAATCTTTTTCCTCATGGCTGACAGTGGCTGACTTCTGATGCATGCAATACCCTTAGGAGTAGGGAATTTTACCCTTTGGTGCAGTACAGACGCCACCATTTCAAAGCTCTGCATAAAGGGAGTTCCAACTATCGCGTTATAGGGCAAGATAAGGTCAATCACCATAAACTCCACGCTCCTCGCTCTTCTCCTGTCTACATCGGGATCTTCATCTCGCATTAACAACTAAAGTGATAGTGCCCTTCACCCTTACTGTATGATTTGTAAATCCCTCCAGAATGCCTTCATACGGAGTTAAATGTGCCTCGGTTAGATTCATCCTCCTAAATGCCTCATAATACAGAATGTTTCGGCTGGCTCTTGTATCAACCAACACTCTTTGGAGCACATTTTTGGGTGGAAAAATTGAGATGATCAATGGCTGGCTGGCATGGATCGCCGAAGTCGCCAATTCCCTCCTTGTAAAGTTGATGACTCGCTCTTCCCCGGGCGGATAAGCTGGGACATAAAAAGTATGAGATAGGCTCATTATCTGGCTATTTAGCTGTGTGATGTTGGGAATCATGTTGTTGATCACATCAATGATATTCCTCATTTCTTCGTTCCGCTTATCTCCATCCCGCCTAACCTCATCTCACTCAACATACTCATTTAATTCTCCCCTTTCCACCATCGCCTGAAGCACCCTTTTTAGATTATAACAATTATCTGTTATATGGCCTACATCCTTGTGATATTCAAAATATTTTCTTTTATCTCTCCTTTCCAAATTTTCTTTATTCATTTTGCGGGGTTGAGGTAAGCAGACTATTTTCATTAACTCGCTTGGAAGCAACTTGAGCTTGGTGAAGACCTGCTCCCTAAATGGTTCCCTCTCTATCCCCCTGTTCCAATCTCGCCTTCCTCCCCTATGTGCTTCCCGTGCATCTGTCCTTACTGATTCAATTCGCTCTTTGACTGCCTTTTTTGGAGTAGCCGCTCTTATGGTTGTGATTTTCGGCTCACCGCCTCCCGAGAAACCTCTAACTCGCTCAAACATCTCGCCTAAAGTTTTGAGAATCGTCATCCCCACCTCTATTTTGAAATAACCTAGGGCCAATCCCGCAGAGAACAACATAACCAATGATTCTTGGCTGGTATCTGGTATCTTATCTGACAGGGCCTTGAACCTCTCCATATAACCCATCAACAACTCTGCCTCCTTCTGCCTGATGTTGCATAAATCCTGCTTCTTGATCGTGCAAGCTCACGAGTGACTAAATTGCGACAAAAACTTTGATTTGAAATCGTTGTAGCTTAAGATGGATCCCACAGGCTATAATAAAAACCACTCCAGTGCATGTGACGTCAGGGTACTAGCTAGGGCCTTGCACCTAATCGCATCCTTGTTGGTTAGGAGGGATATTGTCACCTCGAAGTTAGTGAGATGATTTATTGCCCTCGTATTACCTTTGTACTTTTGGCAGATTTGGCCTCCTGAAAGTCGAATCAGGCTCGGCTTCTCTTATCTTTTTAGCAAACGAGTACAAATAAGAATCCTTCTCTTCTGCGGCTTCATCGGTGGTTTTCCTCAAATCTGCGATTTGCCTAGCTATCTCGGTCTTCCAATCTACCTCTTTCTTTTGCTCCTCTTTTCTTGGTGGTTGCGACTTTCCGAGTGTCCTTTCTTTTCTTGACTTGCGTGGGGAATAGGTGTTATCATATTTAGACCCCAAATCCAACTCTGAATCCGAGTATTGATAATATTAAGAATCTTCCCCTCCAGATACATAATGTACCTTCCTTCTTTTCTGATCTTTCTCTCCCTCTCCATCATGTCGCGACTTTGCCTTCTCTTTGTTTTCATTTACTTTTTCTTTCTTCTGCTCATCCCGCCTACCCCGACTTCTTCCTTCTTCGCGGCCACTCCTTCCTCTGGATGGAGAAGGACTTCGCTCTCTCGTCTTCCCCTGAGTCACCTCTTCACTCCGCTGTGATCCCTCACCCCTACTAGGCTCTGGCTGCTTAGAAGGGGTCAGCATCATGTCGGCCATAATTTCCTTGGGAATTGCAGTTGGTATCTTGCCTAGCTTCTCCAGCTTCCGATTATTCATCAATACTTGCAACAACAAATCATTTTGCAGCTTGATATACAAAGCCTCCTGGGCTTTAGCTGCCTTTTTTGCTGCTAAGGTATCCTTTTCCTTTTCTTTTCCGTTCTCCCTTCCACCCTTCTGGAACCAAAGCGAGTCTGGTGCCTCCTCCTTGACATCCCCGTATGGAAGGTATCCCTAGAGTTTTGAGGGGGATCTTCTAGGTTTTTGTGAGGGGTTTAAATCTCAACAGTTGACTTGAGGGCCCTTCCCTTTGAAGTTGTCATCGGCTCCATCCTGTATTTCCTCACTACTGTCACCATCACGAACACACACTGAGATTTTCTGGGTTTCTGCGAAATGAAGAAAGCCTTGCTTGGAGAAGGAACTCGATTCCCGGCAATGGAACCAAATGGATGCTACCAAAAATCGAGTTCCGAGAAGAGCATCCACGATGAATCCACATAGGATGAAAATGGCTGGGATCTCCAAGAACGGCCTGCAAAACAAGCACCGTAAGCTAAGCCGGGGGCATCTCCGGCTAAAGCCCCTCCGGTGTAAGAGTAAGATTCCGGTGATTAAATGATAAGGTAGAGAGAAAAAGCTTGAGAGCAGAAGGTGGAACATACCTCTCTACTGGGAAAACCCTCCCATTTATATCCTTACTCATGATAAGCAATATGATAAGGTGGTCTGCTGATCGTGATAATTTGAATGAAATATGGGGTCATCGTTAGAAGTAGGTGATAAGGTAGCTTGATTAGACTGCCATATCAGCTTATGACAACTTTTGGCTAGATAAATTGTATGCACAGTGGTTTTGGGGGCTCAAACGTATGATGGCTCCTGGCCACATTTAATGTCTCATTTAATGTTGTCCTTTGTGTCAGAGATGGTCCCCCATTTTCTTTAGGCGAGATACTCATCTCGCCGGCATGAATACCAGGCCATAACTTGGCCTACAAAATTATGAGATCGTAGGATTAAGGCGGGTTATACGCTTAGGCGAGATTAACATCTCGCATGGTCAACAAATTGGCAACTGGTCAACCTTCTACCTCGCCTAACTCGCCCCTCTACTTCGAGACAGGTCTGTATGGTCTTTTTGTATCGCTTGACTCTTGCATTGACTTTGACTGTTGGGCTTGACTTTTCCACGTAGACGATCACTTCCTTGCTGAGTCACTCATGGTCTCCATATTTTAACTAACACGTGGATCAAATTTTATTTATGCACATCAATTACCAACGCCTGTTGAAATAGATGTTGTCGATTGTAAAAGATGATATCTTCCTTGCCTTTTCTCATTGATATAAACATGTTTAAATACAACTATACAAGAGATAACTATAGAATGAATGAGATATTCATCGTATCAACCCCATGATACTAGGTCCTATCCACAGTAACTCTATTCCTATAAATATACTGAGATGTTATAAACTAGGAGAAAAATTATTCAAAACATATACTAAGATATTATCACTAATGTGATAATATTCTAACACTCCCCCTCAGTCGAAACAGGAGGTAACCGAACATTTAGACTGTCCTAAAAGTCTAGAAACAAAACCGAAGGTAGCCCCTTCGTAAAGATGTCGGCCAATTGACTTCAAGACGGAACATGTCGAACACGAACTTCACCCAAGCAACTTTGTCACGAACAAAATGGATATCCATTTCTATATGTTTAGTGCATTGATGTTGAAGCGGATTACCCGAGAGATAGATTGCACTTACATTGTCACAAAAAACCAAGGTGGCCTGTCGTATAGGCAGTGAAGTTCCAAAAGCAAGTTACGAAGCCAACAAGACTCGGACGACGTTAGCTAAACCCCTATATTCGGATTCTGCACTAGACCGAGATATGGTAGCTTGTCGTTTGGTGGACAAGGAAATCTAATTATCGCCCAAGAACACAGATACCCCCACGTAGATCGTCTCGTGTTTAGGACACCCACCCCAATTTGCATCTGTGATGGATACAAGAGACGACGTCGAAGAAGAGAATAATTGTAACCCATGCTAACTAGTACCCTAGATATACAGAATTATTCTTTTAAATTCTTGCATATGTTCTTCCCTAGAGTCGTGCATAAACAAGCACACTTATTGTACGACATTAATGATGTCCGACCGTGTGAATGTCAAATATTGAAGTGCCCCTGCAAGTCTCCGGTACTGAGAGGGATCGGCAAAAGGAGGACTAGTATGTACACTTAATTTTGGCTTGGTGTCAACCGGAGTAGAAGATGGTTTACACGATGCCATGCCCGCATGTTTAATAATCTCCGAGGCATACTTTTGTTGGGAAAGAAATATGGAACCCGAATGGTAGGTCACAACAATACCCAAGAATGAACTAAGGGTACCCAAAACCTTCATGGTGAATTTTGAACTAAGAGTTGAAATAATATTTGAACACACTACCTCGGATGAAGCGGTCAAAATTATGTCATCCATTAGAAAATAAGCCATAATCCCAGTATCACAGAAAATGAACAAAGAGTGGTCATAATGAATTTGAAAAAACCCCAAAGAGGTAAAGAAATCCACAAATAGGGATGTTTAACAAACCGAGCTGGCTCGAGCTCGACTCGGGTTCGGCTCGTAAAAGTTCAAATTCTAGTGGGCTCGAGGTGAACTTGTAATAACCCTAATTTTTTTTATTTAGTTATTAAATATTAATTCTTTTAAATAATTATTTGTGTTATTTCATTAATTGAATTAGTTAATAATTGGACTATTTCTTTTTCTTTGGATAGATAATTAACTTTATTAAATGAAAAGAATTTTATACTTTTTCTAGAATTGATCTAACTAGAATTGATCTAAAAATTCGAAAAAGAAATAATTTTGGGGGCTCAACGCCCCCTAAGAATAGAATGTCTCTCGACTTGATGGTTCCCCAATAGATTGACCTGTAATAATACCTACAGCTTCCCCCAATTCGACCAGGTCGCCATGAGTCGGACTTCGGCCATAACATAATCGACAGATCCAAGATGTACTTCTACAAGTAAAAGGAGTTCAAATAGATATTGATTGTGCTCGAAAGGTTATGACTCGATTGACAAGTCCAATCCCAATATCTTGATTTCGAGTGGCAATGCATCGCAAACCTATATATATATCATCTGCTAATACACGACCAATTAAGGTTTGGAGAAAAATCCCTTCCTGCATCATCCCAGTTCGAGTTCGAGGACTCACAGAAAGACCCCTTACGCTGCCACAATCTGTTCGACATACAACAATGTGTTGAACTACTTCAACAAGTCTGCGAGTGAGATATCCAGCATCTGTTGTTCGTACAGCAGTATCCACAACTCCTTTACGGGCTCCGTAGCAAGAAATAATATATTCTGTTAAAGAGAGCCCTTCGCGGAAATTGCTTTGAATGGGTAACTCAATCATTTGTCCTTGTGGATCTGACATTAATCCCCTCATACCTACTAATTGATGTACCTGAGATGGATTTCCTCGAGCTCCAAAAAAAGACATTATATGGACTAGATTAAATGGGTCACTAGGATTATTGGACTTAGTTTACTAAACTTGGTTTACCTTTTTGGGTTGGATTTACTTACCTTGTGGGCTTAGGAAATTAGGAAACCCAAGTAAATATATTTCATTAATCCTAAAGCCTCTTGATTTTTTAACGGACAAAGCCTCTTGATCTTTTTAATGAAAAAAGAGAATTAAAGAGAGAGGGAGAGAGCCACATAGAAATAGAGAGGAACGGCAGATAGAGAGAGAACGGCTGAAGGAAAGGAGAGGTGCTAAGGGAATTGCCGTGAAGAGAGAGAGAGAGAGAGAGACCGAGACTTGGAGAAGAAGAAGAAAGCTCCATTGTTGTGTGATCAAGACTCAAATCTAAGGTAAGAACAACTCATCTTGGTTTGGTTTATTAAGGTAGAAAACCCTAGAGAACCCTAAAAATCTAAAAGTGATATTAGGGATTGAGAAATCAAGATTTTGTGTTATAAATCCTTAAACCTTCTTCATTATTGATCATAACTAATGTTGGGCATGGGGATTATTTGATGATAAATCTAAATAGGCCATGCTAGGGTTTGTTATAGAATTATGGTTTTGTGTGTGTGAGTTGTGTGTGTGCCATGTGAGTGTGTTGTATATGTGTCATGTGTGTGTGATATGTGCAGCGTGTGTGTGTGTAGTGTGTGTATGTGTGTTCCTGCAGTGTATGTTGTGTGTGTTGCTTCCGTGTGTGTGGGGGTGTGTGGTGGCAGCCGTGTAGGTGTGTGTTAGGGTTGGTGTGTGTGTTGTGTGTGCTGGAAAGGTGTGTTTAGTGTGTGTAAGTTGGATTGAGAAGAGATATTAAAGGGTTTGAACCTAAAAACCCTGGGATGGAATTAGTAAACCTAAAGGGATAAAAAATGAACCTTTAGGAGAGTTAAATAAGAATAACTCTTAGATTATCAAGGCCATTAAAATTAGTTTTGGGTTAAGTAAATAAGAGATACTTGTATCCTAAGAAAGCCTCTTTGCATGATTGTAGATTCGTGTGAGGATTCATTGCAAGGAGAGGAAATAAATCGAGGTAAGGGATTACATTCTATAGTGTTGAATGTTTTCAATCCTTTGTGTTAGGATTCCTTGATTGTAAAGTATATGCTACCAAGTGGTCGGTAGTTACCTTTAAATACTCATTCGATAGAGCGTCTTTTGATTATCTTACCCTTGATATGTACTTGTTCAACGGGTATCTCTAGTATTTGAAATTGCTAAAGTGATTTATGTATTCTTGTACTTATGAATACTTGAATGGGATAGTTTAGTCCCTGAAAAGGACTTAAATGATTTGGTTAGTCCCTAAAAAGGACTTTATATGATTTGGTCTAGACAGATTGAAAATGACCTTAACTTTATATGATTTGGCCTAGACAGATTGAAAATGACCTTAACTTTATGTGAATTGGTCTAGACAGATTGAAAAGGACCTTATATGATTTGGGTCTAGCCTGAGTAAAAAGGGTTTTAGACATGTTTATGCTACTTGATGAAGTAGTTGACTATCATGATATGTCAGAATAAGAGAGCGCCTTGAAAAGGCGTAGAGTCTCTTATTCAAGGATCACCCTGAAAAGGTGTATCAAAGTCACCTTGAAAAGGTGCATTGTTACTTGGAATTGACGGGCATATGTGTATACAGTCTCTATCTTATTTATTCTTGTGATAGGGCCACAATTTGATTCATGAAGTATCTTTTGAATTGTACTCATAAATTATACCTTAACTTGTATAGTTATCCGTTCATTGAGAAGTTGTTTGGTTCCGTTCGTTTCGATTATCTCTTCCTTAGTACTCGGAGAGATTCCATATGAACTTACTGGGCATTGTTCGCTCACCCTTTTCTTATTCTTTCCCTCCCAGGTAAGCAGTAAGAGAAGTTGAGCGGTCGTATGGATAGCGACTTAAATCAAGGTTTTAGGGTTTATTTACTAAACAATAAGTACTTATTGAGCTAGTGGGTTGTACTAGCCATTCCTTTTGAATAACATTTATGACGGTTGTACTACCTTAGAACTAGGGCGTCGTTTGAGATGCCATATTGATGATTATTATTAAATTTTTTGGGAAGTATTTTTATTATGGAAATTGGGGTTGATACAGAACTCGAGTTCGAACCGATTTTTCAAGCTCGATTTTTTATCGAGCCGGCTCTTATTCGGCTCGTTTGTTCGACGAGATTCTTTAAAAGCTCGACTTATTTTTTGTCCGCGTACAGCTCGAACTCGGCTCGTTAAATTCGAATTATTATTACTTTTGTAATAAATACACATATACTACATAATATATGTATGCATGAAATAATATATTTATTTATATTTTCCTACATTGTACAGACAATGAAGCATAATTAAAAATATTTGTATTTTCAAAATGATTTAAACCGCTAGATTGTACAATAACTAAAATTAATTTTTAAAAATTGTATTTTCATGGTGAAACCGTATAGGTATACACGTTAGACATTTTTAAAAAAAATAAATTAAATTATTCTTTTCAAATACACATATTTTTGTCTAATGTTTTCATCAAATAAAACTAATATCTATCATTGTACTTGTATATATATATATATATATATATATATATATATATATATATATATATATATATATATATATATATATATATATATATATATATATATATATATATATATATATATATATATATATATATATATAAATTAAAAAATGTCTATCATATATACACGCACACACATATATATGTGTATACATACATATATCTATATAAATATGTATCTATATATATACACAGATATTATATGTGTGTGTATATATGTGAAATACATATATACACAAATATATAGGCATATATGTGTGCATAGATATATAAATACATATATACACTAACACCTGTCTATGCAGTTTTGTGTGAATGTGTTTACACATCCTCACACACATCCATTTCAGGGGTAGATTTGTGTTAGCCAAATTGGTTTGGTTAATTAATTCATAAATTGCTAAATTTTTATTTTGATCAGAAAGTCCAAAATAGGGGGAGATTGAAAGAGTGAGATTTAAGGGAATATTTACTTTCCTAATTCAATTCCAATTGGTAAGTTTTGATAAGTTGATTTTATGACTTTCTTGCAAAGATTTATATTCCTATTTGGAAAAGGACATTGTTAATATGTAAATATCTTTTATTTATGTAAATATATTTAGACTAGTACTAACCTTCTAACAAATCTCTTTCCTTGTGAGTGTCAATCTTAATTATGTTTCCTTGTAGGAATTGAATTGCATCAAATAAGAAAGAGTTGAATTGATTGAAGGACTTTACAAAGGTGCATATAAATACAAGACATTGGCACATTGAGGAGACAAGGTTTTTAGAGAATTCTTTGGAAGACAATTCTGTTTTGTTCTTCACGGATTCGATAATCACTTTTAGGTTGTGAGTGAGGTTGTGACTTACATCCGAACTCATATCTAGTATTCATACAAGTTCTTTTGTTCTACTTCTGTTTAGAATAGGCTCTCCTTGGGAAAGGAAGTGTTCTTTGTTTAGAAGTTGGTTAGAACTTGTTTTTAATATTTTAGTCTTTTTGTTTTCACTTATTCGATTTTGGTTTCTGTAAAATCAGATTTTAAATAGTGAAAAGTTTTTTGCGCTTAAAGCCTTGTTTGCTGGGATTAGAACCAGTAAATGTTTTAATTCTTTGTGTTATTTTATTATTATTTCGCTGCTTATTGGTGGATGTGTGAACAATTGTAACTCACATATGTACTCACATCCGTGTGTTCTGTTGTGTTGACTTAAGTTTCTAGCTATACATAACTTTCACAACTCTGCTCTGAACTGTATACAGTAACTCCTGTGCCATAAAGTAAAATAAAAAAACTATGTTAAGGTTCTATTTTCTCTCTCTACTAGTAAGCAGCAAAAGCCTCAGAGAAATGAAAATTTTCAAACCTTTCTCAAGGAAAGGCACACATTTTGCATAATTTTCTTCACATGATAGAATAGAACCAATAGGTTATCAGGAAGATTATCGTCCTTCAGTGTCATTCTGCCAATTCTCTCAAACGCCTGAAAAATATGATTTTAGATCAATGTGTAAGAACATGGATTAATGTAACATATAAATACTTAATAATATAATGATCAATATTATAATATATGGTATAAAGTATAGAACTCAAAATAATATGTAGAATTCCATAATATAAGTATACCATTAAATGATGGGCATAATGGTAATGTCTTATATATCAATAGGTGTAGTCCCTAAATGAAGTGCCCCTTGGATTCCTATATAAAGGCCTATCCATCAAGCCTATGAATCACTAGTTAATTACATTCTCATACAGTCAAAACTCTTCCTAAGTACTTGAAGATCAAAGAGAGTAAAGGGCACTCATCATTTAGAAGATCTACTCTTCCTAAATCAAAGACTATCTTCATATCTTCATCAAGAACAAGAACAATAATGGAATCACAAGGTACACGCTTCCGTCTTCTTCTTCTTCTTCTCTTCTTAATCTAGTTATGATACGGTTCATGGTTAATGAATCGTTTAATGTTCCAACAATTGGTATCAGAGCCTACTCATATACTAGATTGAGTTTGAAATTCTTATAAAGCCTTATGATTTAATTCTTGTATGATTTCATTTAGTTTTTGTTCTTGTTCATGATACTCATCTTGTCTAAGAGTATTATATTCATAAACTTCATTCTATTTCTGATTTTGGTTTACTCAAAGGCTTTCAATTCTTAATGTAAGATTATCCTATTTTGGACATAGCCACCATCATTTGATGCGTTGTGAGTTTGTTCAAATGTATAGCCACACATTTAAAAATGTGATGTGAGTATAAGGATCTACTTGCTTTGGTTGAATAATCATTCACCATTAACTTAAGAATTGATAGTCTAAAGGGGTATTGGATGTTATGTCTCGTTGTCCTGGCAAAGGGCCCGACGCCCTCGCCTAGCCGACGTGTAGACTGGTATCGGACCACAAAGGGGGGTGCGGGGGGCGTAGCCCCCCGCGGTATGGTATGACTCTCTCTATTTGGTTCAAAACTGTTCATAAAAGGGTTCAAAACTGTTCATAAAAGGGTGTTAAAAATGGTGACTTTTCGTCAAATCTGGGCACATGGGCGGTCGCCCATCTTGATATGGGCGGTCGCCCATGTGTACAGCAACTTCAATGCCTGTGAAATGTAGCTTGGGCGGTCGCCCATCTTGACCTGGGCGGTCGCCCATGTGTACAGCGACTTTAAAATTTGTGGAATTGAAGCTTGGGCGGTCGCCCACCTTGACCTGCGCGGCCGCCCATGTGTGCAGAAACTTCAATGTTTATAGAACTGCAATTTTTTGGTCATTCATACCCTTTTGGTCTTTTGTGATAATTTGTTAGTAAATTATAGTATCTGGACACCAGTCGCGCTTCGGCGGTTCTTAGAGTTATCGAACTTTAAGAATGGACGGGTAGAACAAAAGGATACTATCTTTTAATGATAAATTTTACTTATTTATTTACCCTTTAAATTTTCAGAAATAACCTTAAGGCCTTTTGTTTCCGATTAATTATATCCTTAACATTTTGGACATAATTAACATGCTTGTTTCCCAAAGGAGACCTTGTTGATTAAATTCAAACTTGTTAAAAGATGAATGTAAATATTGATATGTGATAACATGCTTGTTTCCCAAAGGAGACCTTGTTGTTGACTAAGTATTTACATTCATGGGGTAATAATTGAACTAAACTTTTGGTCATTTTAAATGCTGTGAACCATCCCAAAGGAAGGCGGGTGTTTAAAGTGAATTGTTTATATTCTTTATTGTCGGGGAACAAGTACCTTAAACTTTAGGACACTTTTGTACTTGATCCGGCCCAAAGGAAGGCAAGTATTTAAAGTGTATTGTTTAAAGCTACTAGTACATATGCCCGTGTCCGAGGACACGGGTATTTTTTTTTTTAATTAACATAAACATTATAGTTACAAATTATAGTGATGTATGAACATAAACATTATGCTCTTGTTTACAAAAAGATAAGACATAAATTAACATCTAATTTATACTATAGATATAAATTACCAATTTTAACCTTTTGATAAATATTAAATTTAATTCCCTTGCCAAAGCTAAAAAGAAAAAAGAAAAAATCATTGACATTGTCTTTCCCAGATTCACTTCAATCCTAAATTCCAACCAAAACCCGTGTTCCAAACAGGCAAACACCCAAAGAGGGTTATTATGCTAGAACATTTTAATTAATCCACCAGAAACCATCTGATTACTTACCCCTAACTCCAAGGTCATCAAGTTGAAAAAGATAGAAGAAAATCAAGGAATAATCCTTAATCTTTATACATACACATACGCATAGACACAAAAAAGAAAAAGTATAATGAGCAAAGATATTGACATGTAGCCTAGATTTTCCATGATCTGAGAGAGGGAGAGAATGACCTGATATGGAGGAGTAGCAAACAGAATAGACGGACTTATGATGAGAAGCTTCAAGCCGGCGGTGGTTACTGGAGAGGAGAAGACTTGGTGCCGCCTCGTAATACGCTGACCGGAGGGGAGAAGATTTTGGCGGAAGATCTTGCAGGTGTGGCGCAAATCACCGAAGAGGTTCCTTTTGGATTAAGGAGCTGCCTCTTATTTTTTTGAATTTATCTTCGGCAGTGTCGTTCGTATTTGGGTCTTCTCCCGCTCCGGCAAGTTCTTTCTTCTCCGGTGTCGCAGTCGCCGTCACAGTTTCGATTCTTCAATGTCGTCGTCGTCAAAGTCTTCTTCCTCCATTTTGAAATTCAAACTGAATGAAGAGAGAGAGAGAGCGTGGGTATGTGTGTTTTTTAAAAAAAAAAATTTAAAGGGTGGGCAAAATGGGAAAGTGACAAAATAGTAGGGGCAAAACGGTAAAGTTGACAGATGGAACTGTTCATGGAACAGTGCCAATCTGCTGCCATTTATACTATAGATTTGTTTACCCTAAGATAAATCAAATTGTGAGTCAATTCGCAATCCAAAGATTAGTCTTGATGTCATATTGATTATCTTTTATTATGATGGAATTCATTTTGATATAATTAATCATTGTGTAGTTTCTTATATATGTTTTGTTTCATTCTTTTGTTCTCTTCATTCGGATTTGATCGAAGCTTCATCTGTTACTACGCCTTAAACTCAATTCATTTGCTAACTGGGACAAACTTTAAAACTTGGAAAAACAAGATTATTATGGTCTTAGGCTGTTTGGACCTTGACCTTGCATTAAGAGAACAAGCTCCTGCCCCTCTAACTGATAAAAGCACTGCGGAAGACCGCTTAAGTTCAGAGAGGTGGAAGCGTTCTAATCGCGTCAGCCTAAGCATAATTAAGAATGCGATCCGGAGACATTTCTGAACAGTGTCTCCGAGGATGATGGTGCAAAAGGTTTCCTAGATGCCCTAGAACAACGCTTTGCCAAAAGTGATAAATCGGAAACAAGTGCGACCTTGAGGAAGCTAGTTTCCATGAGGTATAAGGGCACCGGAAACCTAAGGGAATACATAATGGAGATGTTTCATCTATCAACGAAATTAAAAGCACTCAAGTTGGACTTATCGGAAGACTTGCTTGTGCATTTGGCTTTAATTTCTCTTCCTTCACAATTTGGTCATTTTGAAACGACCTATAATTGTCAAAAGGACAAGTGGAATATTAATGAATTAATTTCACATGTCACGGAGTAAGAAGATAGGTTGAAACACACCAAACCCGAAAGTGCACATTATGCATCTACCTCTTCTCGTGGGATTAAGAGAAAAGGTAAGGAGATTGTGGTTGCATCAAAGAAGCCTAAGGGATCATCAAATGATCAAAAGGTGAAAAAGTGCTTCTTTTGCAAGGACCCCACTCACATGAAGCCCGATCGCCTAAGTATCGCCAATGGCGAATTAAGAAAGGTATGTCATTTAGCTTTGTTTGTACTGAAGCTAATTTAGTTTCAATTCCTTCGTATACATGGTGGTTAGACTCCGGTGCAACTACTCACATAAGTTCATGTATGCAGGGTTGCCTGAACTACCGAACGCCTAATGAAGGTGAAAGATTCATCTACATGGGAGCTGAAAAACCGGTAGAGGTGGAAGGCATAGGGACCTATAGATTATCATTAAGTACCGGATATTATTTAGTTTTGAACAATGTATTTATTATTCCATCATTTAGACGAAATTTAATTTCCGGCACTACATTAGATCGAGAAGGTTATTCTTGCATCTTTGGTAATAATAAATGCAATTTATATTTTGATTCAAAACTTTTTGGTACTAGCTCTTTGTCTTACATTGATAATCTATATTTACTTGACACAGTCAATTCATTAAATGAGTCCCATAATAATGAAACTAACTCTCGAGGCATAAAACGAAAGTTTTCAAGTAAAAACTCTTATACCTTGTGGCATAGGCATTTGGGTCATATCTCCAAAAGAAAAATTGACAAGCTTGTGTCCGAGGGAATATTACATAAGCTTGATACTCCGGAAAATAACTTTTGTATTGAATGCCTTAAGGAAAAATTTACAAATAGTACAAACAAAAATGAACCCTTAAGAGCTACAAAAGTCTTAGAACTAATTCATACGGACATATGTGGACCGTTCCCTACCTCCTCATGGAACGGACAAACATATTTTATTACGTTCATAGATGACTTCTCTCGTTATGGATACATTTATTTACTTCATGAAAAGTCTCAATCATTGGACGTTTTCAAGTCTTTTAAAGCCGAAGTTGAAAATCAACTTGAAAAGACTATTAAGAACGTTAGATCCGATCGTGGTGGTGAATACTACGCTCGGAATGACGGTTCGGGAGAACAACGTCCGGGTCCTTTTGCTCGATATTTGGAAGAGTGTGGGATTGTCCCTCACTACACCATGCCGGGGACACCTAGCATGAATGGTGTAGCCGAGAGACGTAATAGAACCCTTAAGGATATGGTAAGAAGTATGGTTTCTTGTACTTCTTTACCTCACTCATTATGGGGCGATGCTTTGAAAACCGCAACCTACCTACTTAATAGAGCTCCTTCAAAAGCTACTGACAAAACCCCTTATGAATTATGGACCGGTAAGAAACCGTCCCTTAATCATCTTCATGTTTGGGGTTGTCAGTAGAAAGCTAGGCCTTATAGACCTAACGAAGGAAAGTTGGACGCTAAGACCGTTAGTAGTTATTTTGTAGGGTATTCTCAAAGATCTAGGGGATATAAATTCTATGACCCAAAGACTAAAACCTTTTTCGAGACGGGAAATGCTAGGTTCTTTGAGGATGTTGAATTTAGAGGGGAAAATTTGAATAGTAATTTTGAATTTGAAGAAATGGAAGAGGAATTCGTTTCTATACCTCTTCCTATAGTTCCGATTGAAAATCAAGCAAATACTGAAATTCGACAAGAACATAATATTCAAAATGACGTTAATTCTCCTATTAATGAACAACATGAAAATGTTGATGAGGAAATTCAACACCCTCAAAATCAAGAAAAATTGGTGCCATTAAGAAGATCTAATAGAGCAAGAAGGAGTGCTATACCGAATTATTATGATGTGTATCTTGCCGAGAATGAGGAACTGTTAGGTTTAGTGGGAGATGAGCCAATCACCTTCCATGAAGCCATTAGTGGTCCAAATTCTCATAAGTGGATTGATGCCATAAATGAAGAGTTAAAATCCATGAATGACAATAACGTTTGGGATCTTGTCCCATTACCTAAGAATGTGAAACCCATTGGATGTAAATGGGTCTTTAAGACCAAAAGAGATTCACAAGGTAATGTGGAAAGACATAAGGCTCGTCTTGTCGCTAAAGGGTTTACTCAAAAAGAAGGCATTGATTACAAAGAAACATTTTCACCGGTATCCTCTAAAAATGCTTTTAGGATCATTATGGCTTTAGTGGCTCATTTTGACCTTGAGCTTCATCAAATGGATGTAAAGACAGCTTTTCTCAATGGCGACATTGAGGAAACTATCTATATGAAGAAATCAGAAATGGTGACTGATTCGGATCAAACTAGTTAACTAGTTTGTAAACTTAAGAAATCCATTTATGGGCTCAAGCAAGCATCTCGTCAATGGTACTTAAAATTTAACCAAGTTATTCTTTCATTTGGCTTTGAAATGAATCTTGGTGAAGATTGTGTGTACCATAAGTTCAGTGGGAGTAGGTTTATATTTTTGGTCTTATATGTGGATGACATTTTACTTGCTAGTAATGATAAGGACCTTCTTAAGAAAACTAAGAAATTTCTCTCAAATAAATTTGAGATGAAAGATCTTGGAGAAGCTTCTTTTGTATTAGGAATTCAAATACATCGTGATCGCTCACGAGGTATGTTAGGATTATCACAAAAGAACTATATAGAGAAGGTATTACAAAGGTTTAGCATGAAAAATTGTAAACCACATGACACCCCGGTCTCTAAGGGAGATAAGTTCAGTTTAAATCAATGTCCTAAAAATAATCTTGAATCCAAGTAAATGGAAAATATCCCTTACGCATCCGCAGCAGGAAGCCTAATGTATGCTCAAGTCTGTACTCGCCCAGATCTTGCCTTTATTGTTGGCATGCTTGGGCGATATCAAAGCAATCCGGGAAGAGAACATTGGGTCGCAGCCAAAAGAGTGATGAGATACTTACAAAACACGAAGAACTACATGCTTACATATACAAAGTCGGATCATCTTGAGATCATTGGTTTTTCCGATTCCGACTTTGCTGGATGCCAAGATAATCGCAAATCGACATCGGGTTATGTCTTCACTTTGGCCGGTGGAGCGATATCTTGGAGAAGTGCCAAGCAAACATTAGTTACTACTTCCACCATGGAAGCCGAATTTGTTGCTTGCTATGAGGCATCCAATCAAGCTATATGGCTGCGTAAATTTATTGAAGGACTGCAGATTGTTAAAGGTGTTGAAAGACCACTTAAGTTATATTGTGACAATCGGGCCGCGGTATTGTACTCCAACAACAACAAGAGTTCATCTAAATCTAAGCATATAGATATTAAGTTTCTTGTTGTGAGAGAGAGAGTACAAAATGAACAAATTGAAATAGAACTTATTGGTACAAACTCCATGTTAGCGGATTCATTTACTAAGGCATTATCTCCTTTAGTATTTCACGAGCATGTTGCTCATATGGGTGTAATGACTTTTGATAATGCTTAAATCAGTGGGAGTTCTTAATGTTTCCTATTTCCTTGTGTTGTTTTATTTAAATCGATCTCATTTGGTTAAAGTAGGACTAGTTGGAGAATATATATATACGTTCTTCATATATATTCATTAATATTCCATGCTACATATATATACTTAATCTATGTCATTTAGTTGGATATATATATGTGATTAATGTGGGTTTAGTTGCGAATCAATTACAACGAATGCCCCTTTAGTCCTTATACTTATATGAATAATGGACGGGGTTGTTTTCGAATGACAACAAAGTGCACATAAGGGTTGTCATTTGTGTTATAAATATGATTTAAGAAATTTATTAAGTGAAGGTATATGTTATAATAATCCAAGTGGGAGATTGTAAGAACATGGATTAATGTAACATATAAATACTTAATAATATAATGATTAATATTATAATATATGGTATAAAGTATAGAACTCAAAATAATATGTAGAATTCCATAATATAAGTATACCATTAAATGATGGGCATAATGGTAATGTCTTATATATGTCAATAGGTGTAGTCCCTAAATGAAGTGCCCCTTGAATTCCTATATAAAGGCCTATCCATCAAGCCTATGAATCACTAGTTAATTACATTCTCATTCAGTCAAAACTCTTCCTAAGTACTTGAAGATCAAAGAGAGTAAAGGGCACTCATCATTTAGAAGATCTACTCTTCCTAAATCAAAGACTATCTTCATATCTTCATCAAGAACAATAATGGAATCACAAGGTACACGCTTCCATCTTCTTCTTCTCTTCTTAATCTAGTTATGAGACGGTTCATGATTAATGAATCGTTTAATGTTCCAACACAATGAACTTGTAAGGCAGTGAAACAACCAAAATAAATACGCAAAATGTGCCAATTATGTCCTGAAAGAGATTTCAGATTATTCACAGAGATGATAGTTATACCTGCTCATCACATCACTCTTGTGCCAAAGATTTTACAATTTCAACTTCCCACAAGTTTTTTTTGTCATTCTCGTCTCTGCTAGACACTCCAAGCAACATATTTAGTTGTGTTGTCATTCTCTCCAAAAAAAAAAATCAAGGACATGATATATGTGCATCAGTGTATATATATATATATATTTGTATATATATGTATATATATCCAAAAAAAAAAATCAAGGACATGATATATGTGCATCAGTGTATATGCATAGATACATACATATTTATATATATATATATATATATATATATATATATATATATATATGTATATATATATATATATATACATATATATATATATATATATATATATATATATATATATACATATATATATACATATATATATATACATATATATATACATATGTATATATACATGTATATACATATGTATATATGTATATGTATATATATATACATATATATATACATATATGTATATACATGTATATACATGTATATATATATACATATATATATATGTATATATATGTATATATATGTATATATGTATATATATATATGTACATATAAATGTATATATGTATATATATATGTATATATATATGTATATATGTATATATATATGTATATATATAAATACATATGTATATATAGACACATATAAATACATACTCCCTCCGTCCCACGTGAATGCAAACTTATTTTTATTTTGGTCCGTCCCACGTGAATGCAAACTTTTCAAAATGGCAAAGAATATTCACTATTCCACCCACTCATTCTCTCTCCTACTTCACTTTTACACTCACAACATTCTCTCTCCTCACTATTCCTCTCACTCATTCTCTCTCCTATTTAATTTTCTATACTCACAACATTTAACTTTTTCTCTTTCTTACATCACTTTTCCTTAATTCCCACACCCAAAAAGTTAGTCCACATTCATGTGGGACGGAGGGAGTATGTGTTTGCATATATACGTGTATCCGTGTATATATATATACTAGTAAAAGCCCGTGTCCAAGGACACGTGGTTTTTTTTTTTTAATTAAAAAAAAATTAAGGGGCAAAATGGGAAAGGGACAACTTAGTGAGAGCAAAATGAAAAATTTGACACTTGAAACTGTTCATTGTACTGTAGCAAGGAGGGTGTGATTTATACTATAGATATATATGTATTTATAAATACATATATGTGTTTGTGTGTGCGAGTGCGAGTGAGTGAGAGTGAGTGTGAGTGTGCTAATCCAGTGCCAATGGCACGAAGTAACGCCTACCCGCTCGCAGTTTTACTTAATTCATTTCACCTTTTTTAATCGAAATCGTCATTCTAATAAAAAAAATATATCATATCTCAAAAAAGTAATTTAAACTAAGTTTTTATCTATTATTATAACAAGAAGTAAAAAAATCATAAACAATAAATAATAAAAAATAAAATTCAAACTCTATTGCTATTGATATTTAAGAGATCGATAAGTAAAAAATAATTAATAAAACAAATTAATAAAAAATCATTTAGTAAATTAGAGGGTGTGTGAGGGAAGTTAAAATACAAGTTTGGGAAGAGAGTGTGGGGAGTTATAAATAAGGAAGTGGGAAGGTGAAATAGTTGGGTTAATACAGGCCGTCGAATCAATTTTATAGATTCAATATCAGCCGCTTTTTATCTCAACGGTTATAAACGATTAAACCCGATGTATATTATATTATAGATGCACATATATTACTTCTTTTTCTAAGCCCAACACCTTAAACCATAAATACAATAAATGATGTGGAACTACCTAATGGGCCATGGCCCAATGGTATTTTGGGTGGCTTCCCGTAGGGGAGGTCACCGGTTCGATTCCCCCCAAGGGGAATCCTTGTGATTTAATTTCTTTCTTGGTTTTCAGGGTTCTTAGGAGCCCCCCGGGCACATCCATTCAGTTAAGGAAGTGACATTGCTGGGCTTGCAACCTCAGTGTGGGGAGTTCAACTACCGCGTTGTAGGAGGGCTCCCTTGGGGCCAGGAGTATAAGGGGTGCTGCCACCCTGGCTGATTTGGGCATATCCGCGATTTACCTCCGCTAGGACACTGTGGGGCCGGTAGCTAGTGGTCCAGGACTAACTCGGCGAAGCTGGAAAACCTGGGTATCAAAATAATAATAATAATAAAAATAAAAAATAAATGATGTGGAACTTGTATAATAGCATTTAAATATTAAATATAAAATAACTAAGTTCTTTTGATAAATAAATTTGAATAATTTTACTTTTATTTTAAAAAAGAATAAATTTATTTTGTAAATATATAAAGTTAATGATTGTCTATTTTTTATTTAATCGACACTCTAACCTCTATTTTTGAGAAAATTTAGAAGCAAAAAATATATAAATATATTTGCTTGATAAGAAAATTAAATACTCCATCCCACCCAAAAAATGACCAATTTGAAATTAATAGTCATTTTGAAAAAAAAAATTATTTCTAATTAAAAAAATCATAAATTTTCTTTCTATTTATTTTCAAACCTATTTGCAAAAATATAATCAATTATGAAAAAAAATTGGGAGAAAGACCAAGCTCAAGCTCGACTCCTTTAGATTCGAGCTCGATAACAACTCGAATTAGAGCTCGTATCGAGCTCGATAAGGCTCGAATACAAGCTCGTCTGATTTTAGATTTTTTTAAAAAAAAAAGTCCAAGCTCGAGCTCGGCTCGTTACAACTCAAGTTCGAGCAGCTCGTGAACGGCTCGCAAACAGATCGAAACTCGATTCGATCTGAGCTTGAACAATCAACCTGGGCTCGAGCTCGATAATTTTACACGAGCTCGATCTCGAAACTCCAAAGCTCGACTCGGCTCGTTTACAGCCCTATCCACGAAATGCTTGTACCAAGCCCAAAGGGCTTGCTTAAGTTCATATAGTGACTTCTTTAGCAAACAAACATGATCTGGGAATTCTTTGCTATGAAACCCAAGGAGTTGATGCATGCACCCCGCTTCCTTTAGTTCACCATGTAAAAAGCGTTTTTAGGTCAAGTTGATGCATGGGCCATTTCTTGTATACCGAGAGACTCAAAACAGTTTGAATTGTGTCTGGTTTAACCACGGGGCTAAATGTCTCACCACAATCTATACCAACCTGTTGATTTTTCCCCTCACCAACAAGGCGTGCCTTGTGTCTCTCAAAAGAACCATATGTCTTGTATTCATGAGTAAAATCCAAATATAACGGATAATGTTAGCATGAGACGAACGGGGCACCAACTCGTACGTCCTATTTTCAGTAAGAGCATTATATTCATCATGCATTGTCATCTTCCAATTCGGGTCATTAAGAGCAAGAACATGTGATTTTGGGAGAGGAGATTTAGGAACGACGGTGCATAGGCTAAAAGGAACTTTGGGCTTAAAAATTCCTCATTGACTTTAAGTGATCGACCCTTAGATCAAAGGGGGCGGTATGGTCTGGACATCCACGACAGTGGGCCGAGGAGGGGAGCCTTAAATATGCGAACCAGAGGACACATGGGTCGGATCAGAGAAAGAAGTGGCCGAAGGTTAGGCTGGTGCTTGGGCTGCCTGGGACGGCTGAACTGCAAGAGAACTTTAGACAATGTGAGGAAGATTATCAATAATATAAGGAGACAACCATTCATCCAAAAAATCATATGAAGTAGGCAGATTTTTGTGTATATAACTAAACGGAAATCGAGTCTCATCAATCATAAAGTAATGCATATAATGATTTTTCGAGAAGTGAAGTCATAACATATGTACCCCCTATGATTATTGGGATATCTCAAGAAGACATATACAGAGGAACGAGCTTGGAGTTTGTTGATAGTATGGGATGGAATCAACGAGTAACACAAGCACCCAAATACACGGAGATGCGAGAAAATAGGAGATTTACGATATCGTGCTTGAAGCATAGAGATTAAATTAAGTGAAGAATTTGGAAGGATATTAAGTATATACAACCCATTTGAACCACATGATGTCAAAAATTTGATGGAAGAGTGGCATAGGTTAACAACGTACGAACCATATTATTTATAGTATGAATTTTAAGTTTGCTTTTCCATTTTGAGGAGATGTGTATGAATGAGCAAGAAAGACGGAGAGATAGCCCATGTTGTTTACCAAACTCCCAAAAATGCTTATTATCAAATTCTCGTCCATTATCACATTGAAATATTTTAATGTCCCGTTCAAATTGAGTTTTGATGAAAGTGCAAAAAGTCAAGAATGTGGATATACATCCGATTTGTGAGCTAAAGGAAAAAGGCACAAAAAAGGTGAAAAATCATCCAAGAAAATAATATATATGTCCCGATGAACATGATATCGAAAATGTCCATAAATCGCTAAAAAGTATATCATACAGAAATAAAGTACTAGAAATAGATTTAGCAAAAAGAAGTTTTACATATTTTCCTAGTGAACAAGCTTGACAAATATGTGGTAACTTTGACCTACTACAATCTATGAATTTATTTTTGCAAAGAGATTTCATAACAGGAGTGTCGGGATGACTCAAACGTTCGTTTCATAGACTCTGAGATAAAGCATCGAAAGCAAACTGGAGATTGGATGACTTGGGGTTGGTGGCTGGATAAAGATCCACTCTACTATCAGCACTGTTATCCACAGAAGGCGGTATAGGAAAAGCAACGGGGAAGGAATTTGCATCGTCACAAACAACTATTGCAGAAGCCATAGTTGCTTTCTTCTAAAAACCCGACTCCTCAAGAATCAACATCGAGCGAGCCTAATGAAACTTTGGTAATTGATTACTATGACGGAGAAACGTAGCCACCCCATTATAAGCCTCAGCCAAACCGGCCACCATCTGCAGAACCATATGATCATTACCTACCGGAGAACCAACATTCTTCAGCAGGTCTGCCAATCGCTTCAATTGTTGACAGTAGGCTGAGGCGGATGGAAAGCTTTCCATTAGCCTGGATGTGAACTCCTGCTCAAGGCAAACTGTGCGGGAATTTTTGTTATCCTCGAAAATGTCCTTCAAGGTGTTCCAAGCCACCATTGTCATCTGATCTAATTCCAAGATGGTGTTAAGGAGATCGGGGGATATAGTGTCGTATATCCAACCAAGTACCTTAGCATCAATCATGGAGAACATTTCAATCTCCTCTTTCGTGGATGGCTCCTTCACCTTACCCTTGGTCGAGGGAACTGTATGATGAAGGACTTGAAAGAGCGAGCATGGACCTTGAAGACCTCGACCCATGATGTTATTCTTGATGTTTGTCACGGCAAAAGACGGATGGATCGACGAATGAGACGTCGACATAGTTGAAAAAGAAGAAGACGAAGAAAGAATAATGTCTAAGTACGTATACGGAGGGAGGCGCATCGGAAGAAAGAAAAATGTCTTAGACCTCTCGTGATATCATCAAAGATGATATTATTTTTCTTGCCTTTTCTCAGTGATACAAACATAGTTAAATACAACTATACAAGAGATAACTATGGAATGGGATATCCATCTAATCAATCCCATGATATTAGGTCCTATCTTCGGTAACTCTATTCCTACCAATATAACGAGATGCTATAAACTAGGGGAAGAATTATACAAAATATATATTGAGATATTTTCACTAATGTGATAATATTCTAACAGATTGGAAGTGAAATCAGAGTTCGAACTCAACAGCTGATCGAACCGATAAAAAGCAAGAGGAAGACTAAGATGTTCGTCATTGTCAGACTGGAGCTATTAAATCTGAAGGTTATAGTCGTCGATGGTGCGGTGCAGGCAACAATGGTGCTTGACCGGAACTAGGGATGGCAACGGATTGGGTGTAGGTGTTAGTGCCCTAGGCCTATAGAGATAGACTTATATGTAATGTCATTATTCATTTATATAAGAGATTGTTTCTTTGATTATTATATATGTTTGCATGTTTATTGTAATAATTGTGTCCCTAGTACTTATGAAGCACTAGTATGAAGTCTAATGGATAATCATGTGATGATTATATGCATGGAGATGCACATTAGATTCATGGATACTTGTTAGAGAACAAGGTACTGGACTTGACCCGTTATGAGATTTATGTCATGATCGAATGTCATAATTAAATCTCATATAGTTATATCATTGATATCCTTTGACCTGAGATTATCATCGTCTTCCACTCGATGAATATTATGTTTGATATAGTTTAGCGTTGTCTTTAATCGGACAACAATAAGGGCTATTATTGGCATGATATGATTCTTGTTGGGAAGAATGATAAATCAAGATGGAAATTTGTCCCTCGTAAAGAGAGATGTTTGCTAGGCCACTCGTAAGTAAGATTGATGTAGTGCATGGCCATGCCCGAACGAATTAATGTGATTAATATCATTCGATTGATCAATTTACTTAGTAACGAGAAAGCATTGAACAATATGAGTTGACGTAGACCATGACTCATGTTCAATATAACATTGTGTGACAATGGGATTGTGATATGTTCTATGTAGGAAAATCGAACTTGATATTATATTATTTGGGTAGGCATGATGGCTTGCTAGAGTCCGCTCATGTCTTATGATGGTCGATGTGATCGAACTCATTGCCAACATAATATAGTCCTATGGGGTCACACGCATCGAACGAATTGTCAAAAATGGAATTATGGATTCTGGTGTGATGGGCGACCGCCCAAGTGTGCCATGGGCGACCGCCCAAAGTCAATGGTTGGCTTGGGCGACCGCTCAAATGGTATGGGCAACCGCTCACATGTTGTTCGAAATTGCACATTGGAGATCGTGCCTACGGGGCGACCGCCACGCCCATGGGGCCGACCGCCCCACTGTGGATTTCTCGTATAAGGGGATTAGGCACTGTACTCATGGGCGATCGCCCATGCCTTGATGGGCGACCGCCCATGACCCGAACTGTGCTGAAACCGTTTTAATTAGGGTTTTAATTAGGGAATAATATTTATAACGTATAAATACTATCCCTCTTCTACCCTAGCAGCCAGTCACGAATTTTGAGTTTAGAGAAACACAAAATTGAGGGGTTTTTCAATTGTGAATTGAAAATCATCACGCCAATTCCATAATACATCATAGATTGAAAGGAGTTTCAATCGAGGGATCTAGCAATCCACCTAGAATTGTTCTAGGGTTCGTTCATCGCGTGGATACACATAGAGGATCTTCGCTATTCAAGATCTTTCGTTCGTGATTCATTGATTGTTCATCAAGGATTCCGAAGTTCATCAATCTGGAGTTGGAACGTGTTTATCAACGACAAAAGCACACAAGGTTGGTAATTCTAAATCATTCTTCTTAATTTATCATCTAGAACGGATCCTAGGGCTCCGGGATTTTCGAGTTATTTGCAATTTTCCGCTGCGCATGGACCCTCGAAATCCAACAGTGGTATCAGAGCCCCGTTCATGATGTTTATATTAGATAATCGTGATAATTATATAATGTGATTATGTTAATTTTCATGATGAATATGATTTAGAATATGAATTTATATGGGATTTACTTATGGAAGTAATTGTATATGTAGATATGCCATGATTATGAATTGAATTATGTGATTAATGTTATTAATCTATAATATGGGTTTTGATGTATTACTTAGTATATAGGCTGGAAGCCAAGACCTTCCCCACTGGCACTTCTGGGAAGTGTGGGATAACTTTGGATACGATGCCACGTACTAGTAATTACACATCAAATGTGATTTGTGTTGCATCATTCCATGTTCATAATTATGCTCATATAGTTTTCATGAATCAACCTTGCCATGTTAATTGATAAACATGAAAAATGAACCTTCATTGAAATTTGAGTTTGTTTATGCCACCCATGTTTAAACACTTGTGAGTACACGGATAGTTTTATGTAGGCTACGCCACAGCGAGGTACATTAATTCTATCTTTGTATGATCAAGATGAGCAAACGGTGATTGCTATACGTTTAAAATGGTTGAACTCAATTAGGCTATCAAAACAGTTTTGGGCCTAAGGCATAAGATGAGATTGAAACATGTGACATATGATGTCTATAATCTCATAAAGGATCTAAGAGTCATATGTTGATATGATTGATAAATGTTATCTACCTTTTTAGTTTAATTTTGAGCAGTCGTGCCATAGCCGACTTGAAATTAAATTAAAGTTGGGTCTTAGCCTATTAAATTATATTATGCATATTTGCATAAGAAGGTTATATAATTTAGTGGGAGTATTTATGAAATACGTTATTTAATCTCTTAAATGAAATCGGTACTTATATGTGTTCATATGTGTTGCATATTTTTGTTGTAGAAATAGCATTAAACTATAATTAATCCTTATTATTGCGATTCGTCCTTATGAAGGACAAGTTCGAAAAGAACGGTATAAGTTATTCTGATTTGATCAGAAGCTCAAGAAGTGTTCTTAAGCAAAATTGTACGTTCTTGACGAATCTATTCCTGCTGAACCCACTGCAAACGTTGCAAAGGGCAGATAAGGAGCAACATAAGAAACATAGAGATGATTCCTATGATGTTATTTGCCCTATACTTGCCACCATGTTTAAAGGCTCTTAAGAAGAACCTTGAACACGTGGAAATTGCTTTTGTTCTAGTACAACGCACAAAAGGAAATGTTTCAAGTGCAAGCTAGACAAAAGATATATGTTGTGGTGAAGGCTTTTAATGCATGAGATGCAAAAGGAGCAATCCACAAGTGTGTTAATGGTTAACACAAGAAAGGGGTTCAAAAGGGAAGGCAAAGAAGGTAAAGCAAAGGTTGCTAAACCTGGGGCAAAAGTTGCAAAAGCCTAAGAGGCTAAACCCAAAGTGTCTCAAAAGGATGCATTTTGCTATCATTGCAATGAGATTGTCATTGGAAGCAAAGTTGCAAGGCTAATAAGGAAAGCCTAAAAGGTGAAGAAGGGCAATTTGATTGCTACTACTTCAAATATCTATATGATAGATATTTTCCTTTCGACTTCTTGTTCTTGGGTATATGATACCGGATATAGATCCCACATTTGTTTAAATGTACAAGAAATAAAGAATAGAAAGCTACTCAAAGAAGGTGAATTAAACCTATGTGTGGTAATGAAGCAAGAGTTGCTGCGTTAGTCATAGGGACTTATGAAGTCACTTTACCTTGTGGACTAGTACTTGTTTTGAACAAGTGTGACTATGTTCCGGATTTGAGTAGGAGTATTATTTTGTTTCTTATGAGGATGATGAATGATATAATTCTCTTATTGAAAATAAGAAGCCTTATATTTATTTAATGATATGCATTATAGTAATGCATATGTCATTGAATGGTCTTCATATCCTTGATGTTAAGATACAAAATAACATTGAAGATATCTATAATAAAAGTGTGAAATCTAAACCGAATGATATGAACAACACGTTCATATGGCATTGCCGGCTTGGTCATATAAATGAGAAACGTATAATCTAAATTCCATTAACATGGACATTTAGACTCATATGATTGTGAATCGTTTGAGGTATGTGAATCTCGTTTATTTGGAAAAATGACCAAACCACCCTACACTAAGAGTAGTGGGAGGGCTAGTGACTTATTGGCCCTTGTACATGAGATGTATATGGAATATTGAGCAGTATTGCTAGGGGAAGATTTCGGTATTTCATTTATATTCACTGATGACTTATCTAGATATGACTATGTCTATCCAATGAAGTCCAAAAGTGAATTGATTGAGATATTTGGAATATTTCAAAATGAAGTACAAAACAATCTTGTCAAAACTATTAAGTACTTCGATTAGATCGAAGTGGTAAATATTTGAGCCAAGAGTTTGACAATCATCTTAAAACTGTGAAATTGTTTCAGAGTTGACTCCATGCGGAACACCATTTTGAATGGTGTGTCTGAAAGGAGGAATTGAACCTTGTTAGACATGGTTCGTTCGATGATGAGTCAAAGTTGACCTTCCTATTACCTTTTGAGGATATGCATTAGAAATTGATGCGTTTAAACTGAATTGTGTCCAAACTAAATTAGTTCCTAAGTCCTCACATGAGATGTGGCATGGAAGAATGTCTTTCATGAAGATTTGGGGTTGCGAATCTTATATAAAGAGACTTTTCTCTTATAAGTTAGCACCAAATCTGACAAGGTTAATTTGTAGGTGTTAGTGCCCTAGGCCTATAGAGATAGACCTTTATGTAATGTCATTGTTCATTTATATATGAGATTGTTTATTTGATTATTATATGTGTTTGCATGTTTAGTTATAATAATCGTGTCCCTAGTACTTATGAAGCACTAGTATGAAGTCTAATGGATAATCATGTGATGATTATATGCATGGAGATGCACATTAGATTCATGGGTACTTGTTAGAGAACAAGGTACTGTACTTGACCCATTATGAGATTTATGTCATGGTCGTATGTCATAAATAAATCTCATATAGTCATATCATTGATATCCTTTGACCTGAGATTATCATCGTCTTCCACTCGATGAATGTCATGTTTGATATAGTTTAACGTTGTCTTTAACCGGATAACAATAAGGGCTATTATTGGCATGATATGATTCTTGTTGGGAAGAATGATAAGTCAAGATGGAAACTTGTCCATCGTAAAGAGTGATGTTTGCTTGGCCACTCGTGAGTAAGATTGATGTAGTGCATGGCCATGCCCGAATGAATTAATATGATTAATGTCATTCGATTAATCAATTTACTTGGTAACGAGAAAGCATTGAACAATATGAGTTGACGTGGACCATGACTCATGTTCAATATAACATCGTGTGACAATGGGATTGTGATATGTTCTATGTAGGAAAAACGAACATGATATTATATTATTTGGGTAGACATGATGGCTTGCTAGAGTCCGCTCATGTCTTATGAGGATCGATGTGATCGAACTCATTGCCAACATAATATAGTCCTATGGGGTCACACGCATCGAACGAATTGTCAAAAATGAATTATGGATTTCTGGTGTGTTGGGCGACCGCCCAAGGTGCTATGGGCGACCGCCCATGTTATTTGAAAACCGGGCATTAGAGACTGTCCACATGGGCGACCGCCCTTGCCCTTATGGGCGACCGCCCACGATGGTTTTGAATAAAGGGATTAAAACTCTGGACACATGGGCGACCGCCCATGTCCTGATGAGCGACCGCCCATATGGGGTTTCGGAGGAAGGATTCAAGCTCTGGACACATGGGCGACCGCCCATGTCCTGATGGGCGACCGCCCATGTCCTGATGGGCGATCGCCCATGTACGCTGAAACGCTGAAACCGTTTTTGCCAAGGGTTTTTAATAGGGTATAATATTTATAGAGTATAAATAGTATCCTTGAACAACCCTAGCAGCCAGTTCCGTTTTTGAGCTTTGAGAAAGACAAAAATAGAGAGGATTTTCAATTGTGAATTGAAAATCATCACACCAATTCCATAATTCATCATAGATTGAAAAGGTTTCAATCAAGGGGTCTAGCAATCCTCCTAGAAAGAGTTCTAGGGTTCGTTCATCGCGTGGATACTCGTAGAGGATCTTCGCTTCTCAAGATCATTTGTTCGTGATTCAAGGATTGTACATTGAAGACTTGCTAATTCTTCAATCTGGAGTTAGACTACGTATATCAACGACAAAGGCATTCAAGGTTGGTAACCCTAATTCATACTTCTTAATTATTCATCTAGAACGGATTCTAGGGCTTTGGGTATTCGAGTTATTTGCAATATTCCGCTGCGCATGGACCCTCGAAACCCAACAGTGGTATCAGAGCCCCGTTCATGATGTTTAGTTAGATAATCATGATTATTGTGTAATGTGATTATATGAATTTTCATGATAAATATGATTTGGAATGTGAAATTGTATGAGTATTGCTTGTGAAGTAATTGTATATAGTGATATACCATGATTATGAAATTGAAATTTATGATTAATATGATTAATCTAGGTTATGGGATGTCAATTTCATTTATATGATTAATGTGATTAATCTAGGATATTTGTGAAGTATTACTTGGTATATGGGCTGGACACCAAAACCTTTCCCCACGTGCACTTCGATGGAAGTGTGGGATAACCTTGGAGCACGTGGCCGCGTACTAGTAATTACTGACCAAATGTGATTTGTGTTGTATCATTCCATGTTCATAGTTATGCTCATATAGTTTTTCATGAATCAACCTTGCCATGTTAATTGATAAATATGAAAAATTGAACCTTCTTTGAAATTTTGAGTTTGTTTATGCTACCCACTTTAAACACTTGTGAGTACACGGGTAGTTTTATGTAGGCTCGCCATAGCGAGGTACATTAATTCTATCTTTGTATGATCAAGATGAGCAAATAGTGATTGCTATACGTTTAAAATGGTTGAACTCAATAAGGCTATCAAAACAGTTTTGGGCCTAAGGCATAAGATGAGATTGAAACATGTGACATATGATGTCTATAATCTCATAAAAGATCTAAGAGTCATATGTAGATATGATTGATAAATGTTATCTACCTTTTTAGTTTAATTTTGAGCAGTCGTGCCATAGCCGACTTGAAATTAAATTAAAGTTGGGTCTTAGCCTATTAAATTATATTATGCATATTTGCATAAGAAGGTTATATAATTTAGTGGGAGTATTTATGAAATACGTTATTTAATCTCTTAAATGAAATCGGTACTTATATGTGTTCATATGTGTTGCATATTTTGGTTGAAGAAATAGCATTAAACTATAATTAATCCTTATTATTGCGATTCGTCCTTATGAAGGACAAGTTCGAAAAGAACGGTACAAGTTATTCTGATTTGATCAGATGCTCAAGAAGTGTTCTTAAGCAAAATTGTACGTTCTTGACGAATCTATTCTCTTGAACCCACCGCAAAGCGTTGCAAAGGGCGTATAAGGAGCAACATAAGAAACATAGAGATGATTCCTATGATGTTATTTGCCCTATACTTGCCACCATGTTTAAAGGCTCTTAAGAAGAACCTTGAACACGTGGAAATTGCTTTTGTTCTAGCACAACGCACAAAAGGAAATGTTCCGAGTGCAAGCTAGACAAAAGATATATGTTGTGGTGAAGGCTTTTAATGCATGAGATGCAAAAGGGAGCAATCCGCAAGTGTGTTAATGGTTAACACAAGAAAAGGGTTCAAAAGGGAAGGCAAAGAAGGTAAAGCAAAGGTTGCTAAACCTGGGGCAAAAGTTGCAAAAGCCTAAGAGGCTAAACCCAAAATGTCTCAAAAGGATGCATTTTGCTATCATTGCAATGAGATTGTCTTTGGAAGAAAAGTTGCAAGGCTAATTAGGAAGGCCTAAAATGAAGAAGGGCAATATGATTGCTACCACTTCAAGTATCTATATGGTAGATATTCTCTTTTCGACTTCTTGTTCTTGGGTATATGATATCGGATATAGATCCCACATTTGTTTAAATGTGCAAGAAATAAAGAATAGAAAGCTACTCAAAGAAGGTGAATTAAACCTATGTGTGGTAATGAAGCAAGAGTTGCTGCATTAGCCGTAGGGACTTACGAAGTCACTTTACCTAGCGGATTAATTTTAGTTTTAAATAACTGTTATTATGTTCCGGATTTGAGCAGAAACATTATTTCTATTTCATGTTTAGACAATGAGGGTTACAATTTTCTTATTGCGAATAAGAAATTTTCAATTTATTTGAATGACATGCTTTATTGTGTTGCTCATTCTTTTAATGGCCTTTATGTCTTGGATGTTGAAAATAATGTTGAGAATGTTTATCATGTTAGTAAGAAATCTAAACCAAATGATGTGAACAACACATACAAATGGCATTGCCGTCTTGGTCACATAAACGAGAAGCGCGTATCTAAACTCCATAAAGATGGATATTTAGACTCATGTGATTATGAATCATATGATGTTTGCGAGTCTTGTTTATTGGGCAAGATGACTAAAGCTCCTTTTACTAAGAGTAGTGAAAGGGCTAGTGATTTATTGGCTCTCATACATGCGATGTGTGTGGACCAATGAATAGCATTGCTAGGGGAGGATTTCGGTACTTCATAACGTTCACGATGACTTCTCCGGATATGGCTATGTCTATCGATTGAAGTACAAAAGTGAAGCATTTGAGATATTCAGAATATTTCAAAATGAGGTACAAAATCAACTTGGCAAAACTATTAAAACCATTCGATCCGATCGAGGTGGTGAATACTTAAGCCAAGAATTTGACGATCATCTGAAAAGTTGTGGAATTGTTTCAGAACTTACTCCACCCGGAACACCACAATGGAATGGTGTATCCGAGAGGAGAAATCGAACTCTATTAGATATGGTTCGATCGATGATGAGTCAAGTGAACCTTCCTATTTCTTTTTGGGGACATGCACCTGGAAGCATTTGCTTTCACGCTTAATAAGGTCCCTACTAAATCGGCTCCTAAAACCCCACATGAGATGTGGTATGGAAGAAAGCCTAGCTTATCTTTCATGAAGATTTGGGGTTGTGAGGCTTATGTAAAGAAATTAGTTTCTGAACATAAACTTGCACCTAAATCTGATAAATGCATTTTCGTTGGTTATCCTAAGGAAACGAAAGGATATCTATTTTACAACCAATCCGAGAACAAAGTGTTTGTTGCTCGAAATGGTGTCTTTTTAGAGAAAGAGTTTCTTTCTAAAGAAACTAGTGGGAGTAAAATTGATCTTGAAGAGTTCAAGAACCTGAAAATAACATGGAACCAAGAGTAGAGATGGAACCAAGTTCACAAGGAGTTGTGGAACCGGTTCAAGTTACACAAGTCCATCGTAGATTGGATAGGTTACAGTCCGAATCCGAGAAATATTGATTTCTCATATCGGAAAGTAATAAAGTGGAAGTCATTGAGAACGACGATCCTACTTACTATCAAGAGGCGATGTCCACTCCTGATTCGGACAAGTGGCTAGGAGCCATGGAATCCGAGATCAAATCCATGTACGATAATCAAGTTTGAAACTTGATTGATCCACCCGAAGGTGTAAAAACCATAGGGTGCAAGTGGGTTTTCAAAAAGAAAACTGACATGGATGGGAAGGTACATACTTATAAGGCTAGGCTAGTTGCTAAGGGGTATAGGCAGATTCATGGCGTTGACTATGATGAAACCTTTTCGCCCGTAGCAATGCTTAAGTCTATTAGAATCTTAATTGCCATAGCCGCATATTACGACTATGAGATATGGCAAATGGACGTCAAAACAGCGTTTCTTAACGGAAACCTACTTGAGGATGTATACATGATACAGCCTGAAGGATTTGTCGATCCAAAGAATTCTAACAAAGTGTGTAAGTTGCAGAGATCCATTTATGGATTGAAGCAAGCTTCCCGGAGTGGAATCTACGTTTTGATGAATCGCCAAAGAGTTTGGCTTCATCAAAACGAAGATGAGCCTTGTGTATACAAGAAAATAAGTGGGAGCATAGTCCTATTTACGGTGCTATATGTCGATGACATCTTGCTCATTGGAAACAATGTGCCTGCACTTGAGACTGTTAAGTCTTGGTTAGGAAAATGTTTTTCAATGAAAGATATGGGTGAAGCGGCTTATATCCTTGGTATCAAGATCTATAGAGATAGATCAAGAAGGATGATTGGTTTGAGTCAAAGTACGTATATTGACAAGGTCCTTAGAAGATTCCGCATGGAAAATTCTAAGAGAGGGAACTTGCCAATGGGACATGGCATTACTCTTAGCAAGACTCATTGTCCTAAGACAAATGATGAGCGAAAGAGGATGAGTGATATTCCATATGCTTCGGCAATTGGATCTATCATGTATGCCATGTTGTGTACTAGACCCGATGTCTCGTATGCTCTAAGCGCAACGAGTAGATACCGATCGATCTGGTGAGAACCATTGGATAGTTTGTCAAGAATATCCTTAAGTACTTGAGAAGGACTAAGGATGTATTCTTGGTATTTGGAGGAATGGAAGATGATCTGGTTGTAAAGGGTTACACAGATGCAAGCTTCCAAACCGACAAAGATGACTTTAGATCGCAGTCTGGTTTTGTGTTTATGCTAAATGGAGGTGCCGTTTGTTGGAAGAGTTCCAGGCAAAGCACTGTTGCTGATTCTACAACAGAAGCCGAATACATAGCAAAGACGGATGCGGCTAAGGAGGCGGTTTGGATCAAGAAGTTCGTTAGTGACTTAGAAGTCGTTAAGTATCACTAACCCGATAGAGTTGTTCTGTGACAATAATGGTGCTATTGCCCAAGCAAAAGAACCAAGGTCACATCAGCGATCCAAACACATTTTGAGACGTTTTCACCTCATACGAGAAATCTGTGAAAGGGAGGACGTCAAGATATGCAAGGTACCAACGGATGACAATATTTCGGACCCTCTCACCAAGCCTTTGCCACAAGCTAAACATGATGGTCATGTTAGGTCCATGGGTATAAGATACATGAGTGACTGGGCCTAGTGCAAGTGGGAGGCTTGTAGGTGTTAGTGCCCTAGGCCTATAGAGATAGACCTTTATGTAATGTCATTGTTCATTTATATATGAGATTGTTTATTTGATTATTATATGTGTTTACATGTTTAGTTATAATAATCGTGTCCCTAGTACTTATGAAGCACTAGTATGAAGTCTAATGGATAATCATGTGATGATTATATGCATGGAGATGCACATTAGATTCATGGGTACTTGTTAGAGAACAAGGTACTGGACTTGACCCATTATGAGATTTATGTCATGGTCGTATGTCATAAATAAATCTCATATAGTCATATCATTGATATCCTTTGACCTGAGATTATCATCGTCTTCCACTCGATGAATGTCATGTTTGATATAGTTTAACGTTGTCTTTAACCGGATAACAATAAGGGCTATTATTGGCATGATATGATTCTTGTTGGGAAGAATGATAAGTCAAGATGGAAACTTGTCCCTCGTAAAGAGAGATGTTTGCTTGGCCACTCGTGAGTAAGATTGATGTAGTGCATGGCCATGCCCGAATGAATTAATATGATTAATGTCATTCGATTAATCAATTTACTTGGTAACGAGAAAGCATTGAACAATATGAGTTGACGTGGACCATGACTCATGTTCAATATAACATCGTGTGACAATGGGATTGTGATATGTTCTATGTAGGAAAAACGAACTTGATATTATATTATTTGGGTAGACATGATGGCTTGCTAGAGTCCGCTCATGTCTTATGAGGATCGATGTGATCGAACTCATTGCCAACATAATATAGTCCTATGGGGTCACACGCATCGAACGAATTGTCAAAAATGAATTATGGATTTCTGGTGTGTTGGGCGACCGCCCATGTTATTTGAAAACCGGGCATTAGAGACTGTCCACATGGGCGACCGCCCTTGCCCTTATGGGCGACCGCCCACGATGATTTTGAATAAAGGGATTAAAACTCTGGACACATGGGCGACCGCCCATGTCCTGATGAGCGACCGCCCATATGGGGTTTCGGAGGAAGGATTCAAGCTCTGGACACATGGGCGACCGCCCATGTCCTGATGGGCGACCGCCCATGTACGCTGAAACGCTGAAACCGTTTTTGCCAAGGATTTTTAATAGGGTATAATATTTATAGAGTATAAATAGTATCCTTGAACAACCCTAGCAGCCAGTTCCGTTTTTGAGCTTTGAGAAAGACAAAAATAGAGAGGATTTTCAATTGTGAATTGAAAATCATCACACCAATTCCATAATTCATCATAGATTGAAAAGGTTTCAATCAAGGGGTCTAGCAATCCTCCTAGAAAGAGTTCTAGGGTTCGTTCATCGCGTGGATACTCGTAGAGGATCTTCGCTTCTCAAGATCATTTGTTCGTGATTCAAGGATTGTACATTGAAGACTTGCTAATTCTTCAATCTGGAGTTAGACTACGTATATCAACGACAAAGGCATTCAAGGTTGGTAACCCTAATTCATACTTCTTAATTATTCATCTAGAACGGATTCTAGGGCTTTGGGTATTCGAGTTATTTGCAATATTCCGCTGCGCATGGACCCTCGAAACCCAACATAATTTCGGATATTAATTTTACAACCGCAAAGAGAACAAAATGTTTGTTGCTCTATATGATTCGTTTCTTGAGAAATAGTTTCTTAATAAAGTATCTAGTGGGAGTAAGATTGATCTTGAAGGAGTTCAATAACCTGAAAATGACATGGAACCAAGAGTAGAGACGGAACCAAGTTCACAAGGAGTTGTGGAACCGGTTCAAAATACACAAGTTCTTCGCAGATCTGATAGGATACGATCCGAACCTGAGAGATATGGATTTCTCATATCGGAAAGTAATCAAGTGGGAGTCATTGAGAATGACGGACCTACTTCCTATCTAGAGACGATGTCCACTCCTAATTCGGATAAATGGTTATGAACCATGGAATCCGAATTGTAATCCATGTTTGATGATCAAGTTTTGAACTTGATTGGTCCACCTGAAGGTGTAAAAACCATAGGGTGCAAATGGGTTTTCAAGAAGAAAACCGACATGGATGAAAGGTATATACTTTCATGACTAAGGATTGTAGCAAAGGGATTTAGGAAAATTCATAGTATTGACTATGTTGAAACCTTTTTGCCCGTTACAATGCCGAAGTCTATTAGAGTTTCAATTGCCATTATCGCATATTGTGAATATGAGATATGGCAAATGGATGTCAAAACAGCGTTTCTTAACGGAAACCTACTTAAGAATGTATACATGATACAGCCTGAAGGGTTTGTCGATCCAAGAAATTCTAATAAAGTATGCATGTTGCAAAGATCCATAAGATGGGTTGAAGCAAGCTTCGAGGGGTTGGAATCTTCATTTTGATGAATCGGTCAAAGAGTTTGACTTCATCAAGTACGAAGATGAACTTTGTGTATACATGAAATTCAGTGGGAGCATAGTATTATTTCTATTGTTATATGACAATGATATCTTACTCATTGAAAACAAAGTTCCGACACTTAAGACTGTCAAGTCTTGGTCAAGGAAAGGTTTCTCAATGAATGATATGGGTGAAGCCGCTTACATCCTTGGTATCAAGATCTATAGAGATAGATCTAAAAGGATAAGTTGGTTTGAGTCAAAATACTCATATTGATAAGGTTCTTAGATGATTCTAAGAAAGGTAACTTGTCAATGGGTCATGGTATTACTCTTAGCGAGACTCAGTGTCCCATGACAACTGATGAGCAAAAGAGAATGGATGAAGTTCCATATGCTCCGACATTTGGATCTGTCATGTATGTCATGATTTGTACTAGACCCGACGTCTCGTATGCTTTGAGCATGACGAGTCGATACCAATCTGATCCTGGTGAGAACCATTGGATGGCATTCAAAACGATCCTTAAAGTACTTAAGAAGAACTAAGGATACGTTCTTGGTATTTGAAAGGTTGGAAGTTAATCTTGTTGTAGAGGTTACACGGATGCTAACTTCCAAACTGACAAAGTTAATTAAAATCGCAATTAGGATTTGTGTTTATGCTTATTGGAGGTGCGATTTTATTGGAAGAGTTCCAAGCAGAAAATCGTAGCTGATTCTACTTCTAAGGCTTAATTTTAGCAACATATGATGTAGCTAGAAAAGGCAGTTTGGATCAAAAGTTCATTAGTGTTTTGGAATTGTTCCAAGTATCACTAATCCGGTGGAACTTTGTTGTGACAATTGTGGTGTCATTTGTGCAAGCAAAAGAACCAAGGTCACATCAACGATCCAAACACATTCTAAGACGTTTCCACCTCATTTGAGAAATCTGTGAAAGGGAAGACGTTAAGATATGCAAGGTACCAACGAATGACAACATTTCGGACCCTCTCACCAAGCCTTTGCCACAAGCTAAACATGATGGTCATGTTAGGTCCATGGGTATAAGATACATGAATGATTGGGCCTAGTGCAAGTGGGAGACTGTAGGTGTTAGTGCCCTAGGCCTATAGAGATAGACTTATATGTAATGTCATTATTCATTTATATAAGAGATTGTTTCTTTGATTATTATATATGTTTGCATGTTTATTGTAATAATCGTGTCCCTAGTACTTATGAAGCACTAGTATGAAGTCTAATGGATAATCATGTGATGATTATGTGCATGGAGATGCACATTAGATTCATGGGTACTTATTAGAGAACAAGGTACTGGACTTGACCCGTTATGAGATTTATGTCATGGTCGAATGTCATAATTAAATCTCATATAGTTATATCATTGATATCCTTTGACCTGAGATTATCATCGTCTTCCACTCGATGAATATTATGTTTGATATAGTTTAACGTTGTCTTTAACCGGACAACAATAAGGGCTATTATTGGCATGATATGATTCTTGTTGGGAAGAATGATAAATCAAGATGGAAATTTGTCCCTCGTAAAGAGAGATGTTTGCTAGGCCACTCGTAAGTAAGATTGATGTAGTGCATGGCCATGCCCGAATGAATTAATGTGATTAATATCATTCGATTTATCAATTTACTTAGTAACGAGAAAGCATTGAACAATATGAGTTGACGTAGACCATGACTCATGTTCAATATAACATCGTGTGATAATGGGATTGTGATATGTTCTATGTAGGAAAATCGAACTTGATATTATATTATTTGGGTAGGCATGATGGCTTGCTAGAGTCCGCTCATGTCTTATGAGGGTCGATGTGATCGAACTCATTGCCAACATAATATAGTCCTATGGGGTCACACGCATCGAACGAATTGTCAAAAATGGAATTATGAATTCTGGTGTGATGGGCGACCGCCCAAGTGTGCCACGGGCGACCGCCCATAAGTCAATGGTTGGCTTGGGCGACCGCTCAAATGGTATGGGCAACCGCTCACATGTTGTTCGAAATTGCACATTGGAGACTGTGCTCATGGGCGACCGCCCATGCCCATAAGGGCGACCGCCCATGTGGGATTTCGTATAAGGGGATTAGGCACTGTACTCATGGGCGACCGCCCATGCCTTGATGGGCGACCGCCCATGACCCGAACTGTGCTGAAACCGTTTTAATTAGGGTTTTAGTTAGGGAATAATATTTATAACGTATAAATACTATCCCTCTTCTACCCTAGCAGCCAGTCACGAATTTTGAGTTTAGAGAAACCCAAAATTGAGGGGTTTTTCAATTGTGAATTGAAAATCATCACACCAATTCCATAATACATCATAGATTGAAATGGAGATTCAATCGAGGGATCTAGCAATCCACCTAGAATTGTTCTAGGGTTCGTTCATCGCGTGGATACACATAGAGGATCTTCGCTATTCAAGATCTTTCGTTCGTGATTCATTGATTGTTCATCAAGGATTCCGAAGTTCATCAATCTGGAGTTGGAACGTGTTTATCAACGACAAAAGCACACAAGGTTGGTAATTCTAAATCATTCTTCTTAATTTATCATCTAGAATGGATCCTAGGGCTCCGGGGTTTTCGAGTTATTTGCAATTTTTCGCTGCGCATGGACCCTCGAAATCCAACATTGGGTTTGGGCCAATTTTAACATAAACCAATCCTGACCCGCACATTCGATATGTTATACTGAACTCGCCCCGCCCCAAAAATTCATGAACCCGAGTCTACTCCGACCCACCCCGTATGTTCCCCTCTTGAACAAGACAGCAAATAGTTTTTCTAACCTAACAGTACACCGCAACATCCTAAAATTCACAAAATCGAGAAAGATTAAAACTGTGAAGAGAGAGAGAAAGAGGAAAAAAAGATGAGACCCTTCAATCACCTTTTTTTAAGATGGTAGATGTGTGCTACCCACCACCAACATTGTCGTCGACATCGAATTTGGGGGTGGGAGAAAGATAGAGAAAGTTGGATGAAGGAGAATGGTTAAGGAGGAGGAAGAAGAAGAATAATATCGGGTAAGAAGAGGGAAGAAGGAATGAGAGGTGAGAAGCTATTCTACCATGGATGTGTATCCGGTGTTTGTCTCAAAATTGATTTTGAAATTGGTTTGGAATGGAGAAGAAAGAGAGAGAAGGGAAGGTGTGACGGCTTCAAATTTAGGGGTTGTGAATGTGTGCATGTGCTTTAGACTTTCACATACTTTAGGTAAGGGGTAATTTACCTAAAATTACTTTTTGAAAGATTAATATTACAAAAAAAAATGGATATTACAAAAAAATTCTTTAAATATTACAAAAAAATAATTTTTTAATTTTATTTTTTTGCATTTGTCTGTCAAAAATAACTGCAATTGATAAATGCATTTTGTGAAAATCTGATTTTGATTAACTATGTATATAGAGTATGAAAACTTTCATGTCTTTATATGGGAAATCTATAGTATGTGGCGTCATAACTCTTTGATGCAAATGAGCAGGTTTTAAGTGTTGGAATTTTTATTTTTATCAGTTGTTTCTTTTCCATTTTACCTTTAAAAAAAAAAAACCTTAATTAAAAATAAAATTTAATTTTAAAAAAAAATATGTGTTCTTGAACACGGCTTTTACTAGTGGATTTGATAAAAGAGGAGACAAGCAAAAAGAAAGGAAGCTTCAATCCCTCTCCTAGTAGACACGGACAAAACAAACCCCATGGAATCAAAAGAGATATACGAAGACTCCCTCCTCGCCCCGTGGGACCATTTTTACTCCACTGACTCCACCAAACGACACTTCATTCCCGCTTTCTCTCCTTCTCTCTCTCTCTCTATATCAAATTTCCCCACCGCCTCGTTTCTTTAATCCTACGCTCTCTTCTCTTTGTCTCTACCCACTTTCCATTTCCCTCCTCTTCATCACCGTCCGTCACACACTCTTTATCTCAATCTCATCTCCCCTCGCCGACCGCCGTACTCACTCACACCCGCCCGTCATGGCCAAACTCGTCGTTGAAGTCCTCGACGCCAGCGATCTCATGCCTAAAGACGGCCAAGGCTCCGCCAACCCATTTGTAGAAGTAGACTTCGACCACCAACGACAACGAACGCAAACCAAAACCAGAGATCTTAACCCTGCCTGGAATCAGAAGCTAGTTTTCAACGTCAGAGATCTTCGTCACCTCCCAAATCTCACCGTCGAAGTTACTGTTTACAACGACCGATCAAACGGTCAAAACAGCAGCCAAGACGGCCACCATACGAACTTCCTCGGCCGTGTTAGGATTTCCGGCGACTCGGTGGCTGGGTCAGAGTCGGAAGCCGCCGTACAGAGATACCCACTTGATAAACGTGGCCTGTTTTCTCATATTAGGGGTGATATTGCCCTTAAAATTTATACCGTTCATGGTCAGTTTTTCCAACCTGAAGCTCAAACGCAAACCCATGTTAATTTAGATGGTAATATGGAAAGTAATAAACAATCCCCTGTTTTGGAACAAATTAGCACCAAATATGGGTTTGCTGAAGAATTCAATGAATATAATGATAGTACTGACAAGTTGAAGAAAAAGAAGAAGACAAAGGAAAAGGAATTGAGAACTTTCTACTCCGTCGGAGCTGGACCTGGAGCTGGTTCTGCTTCCGGCGGTGGTGGTGGCTTACCACCTGTCATGGTACCACCTCCGGCTGAAAAGGTTAACGTCAATTATGCTCAAGCTGCTGGCCCAGCGGCTAGCGTTATGCATATGCAATATCCCGGCCAGAGGCCGCCGGAATTCGGGTTGGTGGAGACTCGGCCACCGTTGGCAGCCCGAATGGGATACAGGGGAGCTGACAAGACAGCGACCACTTACGATTTGGTGGAGAAGATGTATTTTATGTATGTGAATGTTGTGAAAGCAAGAGATTTACCTGTGATGGACATAACAGGGAGTCTTGATCCATATGTGGAGGTGAAGCTTGGGAACTATAAAGGGGTGACCAGACATTTGGAGAAGAATCAGAATCCGGTTTGGAATAGTGTTTTCGCCTTCTCGAAAGAGAGGTTGCAGTCTAATTTGATCGAAGTTGTGGTGAAGGATAAGGATTTGATCAGTAAGGATGATTTTGTGGGGAGGGTGTTCTTTGATGTTCTTGAGGTCCCGCTTCGTGTGCCACCAGATAGTCCTTTAGCAGCTCAGTGGTATAAATTGGAGGATAAGAAAGGGATGAAGGTACAAGGAGAGATAATGTTGGCTGTTTGGATGGGAACTCAAGCCGACGAGTCTTTCCCGGAGGCATGGCATTCAGATGCTCATAATGTGAGTCAGCATAACCTTACGAATACAAGGTCGAATGTTTATTTTTCACCAAAGTTGTATTATCTACGGATTCATGTGATTGAAGCTCAAGATCTTATTCCTTCTGATAGAGGGCGGCAGCCAGATACGTATGTGAGGATACAGCTTGGGAATCAGATGAGGGTCACCCGACCTTCCCAAATGAGAATTTTGAATCCCATTTGGAATGAGGAGTTGATGTTTGTGGCGTCTGAGCCGTTTGATGAGTTCTTAATCATCAGTGTTGATGATAGGGTTGGACCAGGGAAAGATGAATGTTTAGGGAGGATGGTTATACCGGTGAAGCAAATTCCTCATAGGGCAGATTCAACAAAGCTTCCCGATGCTCGTTGGTTCAACCTCCTTAAACCTTCTGCTGCAGAGGAGGAAAGTGATAAGAAGAAAGAAGTGAAATTTTCTAGCAAGATTCATCTCCGGTTATGTATAGATGCCGGGTACCACGTCCTTGATGAGTCGACTCATTTTAGCAGTGATCTTCAGCCATCATCCAAGTTTTTGAGGAAGGGTAGTATTGGAATTCTAGAACTGGGTATTTTAAGTGCTAAAAACCTGCTGCCTATGAAGGGGAGAGAAGGCAGAACAACAGATTCATATTGCATAGCCAAGTATGGGAACAAATGGGTCAGAACAAGAACACTACTTGATACTCTCACTCCACGCTGGAACGAGCAGTATACTTGGGAAGTTCATGATCCTTGTACAGTAATCACCATTGGAGTTTTCGATAATTGGCACATTAATGGAACAAAGGACGACGCCAAAGATCAGAGAATCGGAAAGGTCAGAATTAGGCTTTCAACTCTTGAAACGGACCGGATTTACACACACTACTACCCGTTGTTAGTTCTAGAGCCATCTGGCTTAAAGAAACACGGAGAACTTCATCTAGCTGTACGCTTCACTTGTGTAGCTTGGGTCAATATGGTTGCTCAGTACGGAAAGCCACTGCTACCCAAAATGCATTATGCCCAACCAATACCAGTACGCCACATAGATTGGCTCCGCCACCAGGCAATGCAGATTGTTGCAGCAAGGCTATCAAGAGCAGAGCCACCATTAAAACGGGAGACAGTTGAATATATGCTTGATGTGGATTACCATATGTGGAGCCTGAGAAGAAGCAAGGCAAATTTCCATCGCATAATGTCACTCCTATCCGGTATCACATCTGTCTGCAGATGGTTAGATGGTATCTGCCACTGGAGAAATCCATTAACAACAATCCTTGTTCATATCTTGTTCATCATACTCGTTTGCTACCCAGAATTGATACTACCCACAATCTTTCTCTATCTGTTTGTGATTGGGTTATGGAACTACAGATTCAGACCAAGGCAGCCACCTTCCATGGATGCCCGTCTCTCGCAAGCAGAAAATACACATCCAGATGAGCTTGATGAGGAATTTGATACTTTTCCCACATCTAGGCCAAGTGATCTCGTCAGAATGAGGTATGACAGAATGAGAAGTGTAGCAGGTAGAGTGCAAACCGTGATTGGAGATATGGCTACACAAGGGGAGAGAGCTATGGCAATACTTAGCTGGAGGGATTCAAGGGCCACTGCAATCTTCATCCTACTTGCATTGATCTGGGCAGTGTTTCTTTACGTTACTCCGTTCCAGGTTGTGGCGGTGCTCTTTGGGATTTACTGGTTGCGCCATCCTCGATTCAGATCCAAGTTGCCTTCTGTACCTGCCAATTTCTTCAAGAGATTGCCAGCCAAGTCAGATTTGCTTCTATAAGCAAAAAACTTCATCAGCTAAGCCAGGAAACTTACTGCCACTGTAAATTAGAGTGAAGATGGGTAAATAAATCCAGCATGAGTCACTGCAGACAATAAAAGGTAATTCTTCATTTTTCTTGCACATGCATAATATGTAATGGACCATTGATTATATCTTTTGCTTTTCTTCAATATTATATTGAATGAATGTACTGAAGCCAAAATGTCGATATATATATATATTCTTATGCCAGAGTTACAAGAATATTTAGCTCCCCTATTTCCATAGTACTCCCAAACATTTCGTGCTGGAAAAGGGGCATAAATTCAAGAAAATTTCGGTACAAACTGAATACTAAAACACACACTTGCCGACAAAGCAAAAAAATATTTGGTCCTGCCTCTCTGTTACAACACTGATTTATTTAGATGCGGAGTTGTTAAAACCCAAATATAGAAACAGGGCTGCGATTATCAAAAAACTCAAAACCACTCCACCTACAAGAGCGGTATCAACAGCACCCCATCCATGTATGTTATCTAGATCAAGCTCCTTTCCTTTCGGTTCCAACATAAATTTATTCTTGGAGATCTTCTGTGACTGGTTTCGCCTCTTCCTTAGTAACCAGCCTACGAGGTTTTGGTTATTGCGATCCTCTGTACCTGGCTCATTCTCTGGAGGTGAAACTATACTTTCTTCAAGTGTCGGCATTTGGGTATTGCAACTATCAAGTCCACAACCACAAGATTCTGTCTTCCCCGAACATCCACAAGGCTCATCTGTGTTGGAACAAGGGGTACATAAGTCTTTCCCCTCTGTAGTCTGTATTTCGCTTGAACGTATTTGGCCAACAGTGAGGGTCTTGATCACTTCCCCAAAAACTGACCATCTTCCAACAGATGTTATTTTCACTATAGCTGAGGAACCCAGCATGCTTTCTGGACCAACAACCAGCACCTGCACATACCCCTTGGTGTGGCCCACCTAGAGATATCAAGGAATACCAAACAGATGAAAGGCAAGACAAATTTCTAATAATGCTGGTATTAAAATCAAAAAAACAAGTTCCCCACAAGAATACAATCTTCACAATTGGTTAGCTCTCTCAAGGCCACACTACACTAAGGAAAGACAAGATATTGAACCCCTGAAGCAGCCTAAGGTGCTGACTACTTGTTCTGTCGCACTTAATGTAATATACTGCTGAATATATATAGCAATGATGGTATTTTACTCAGCTTTCCTTCTTTGTTTGTCCAAAAAAGAAAATCACGTTTCAAAAATAGAATATAAATATACCTGGGTAGTCCTGAAAGATACACATCAAAGAGGGAGGGGTGTTGTGAACTTATTTGGTTGAAAAACTAAATTTAAAGGTGATAAGTAGAGCCAAAGACTGAGTAGGAAATGAGGTATATGAAAGGCAATGATGGTTTGGCGACTGATATTTCAATGATGGTTACTCTGATGGTGCTTCGTGATGACTCTACTTCATCGTCATCAACAGTCTCTCAAAATGTAGATCTCGCAAAGTTTCTCAGTCTACATTTGTACACCGATTTGATTATGGAAAGATCATGAGGAGGGGGAAGGTTGACAGGCAACATTGAGAGGATCAAGATATAAAAGGATGGAGGGAAGAAGAAAAGAAATCAGTAAATATGAGGGTAGTTTAGGACATGGGAAAACGGTTTAAAATGTTACTTGTCAATGTGACTCTTTCCAGGACGGATGGTGAACTTCACCATTCCACTTTTGGCCTTACCAAATGAACTCCATCAGTCGCAATTTCAGTAATCCAAATCCTCGCCACTTTTCCTTCCAATCCACTGGATGGTGTGAATGATTCAAAAAGGGAAGTCAATTCACGACTTCGATTCTTCACTATAGTGCTTGGGACCTTCTTCATCCTTGCTGCAGGGGTCCCTGTTCTCCAAAAGACCAAAAATAGTCTCGTGAGACAATAGTGACAGCAATATCCAACTTTGATAATGTAAATAATCTGTGAAATATAATTGCTCCTGTGATTGCACTGTACTGAATTTTAGATGGTGACATAAACAGGGAAAGAATCAAAATGATAAACTCTAATATACTTTTTTTTTTTAACTTTCTAGCATGACTTCGGAGAATCTTCATGCTTTATCCTTGGTCCACCTCAAAAAGCAGGTCCCAACCCTGTAGCTACTGCTATAATGCATAATAAAGCACTATACAGATCTCCACTTCAAAAAGAATCTATGCACTATGTAAATAGTAAAGAAGTAGATATCCACTATGCTCATGTACAAGTTTCTGGGTTTCCCTTGCAACATATTGCAGCAGTTCAGAAGGAATGAAGGCACTTGAATGTGTCACAGTACTCTTAAAGCCACTACTTAAATATTGTATGTTATTTCTGCTAGGCAAGCACGTGAGAAGTGAAGATCTCTAACCTAATGAGATGAATAAGACGTGGAAGTCTGCCATAATGCAGAATTTATAAGAAACAAAAACTCATATATACTTGCATGCTAATATTATTAGAGGTCTGCAAATAGAGAAGAATATGCAACAACTGGTATGCCACTCAACCCAACTCTTTTGCCAGCCGAAAATGAACTCCACCTAAGAGGCCAAAATGAGTGTTATGAAAAATAAAAGTGCTAGGATATCAAGTATACCTGGTCTAGGATAGAATTGTGATATATGAAGCTGGGGAAACTTATACTCCTTGACAAGATTGACAGTTTGAGTAAAATCTTCATCAATTTCTCCTGATGTCAGTAATACTATTCTTTAGTCCATGGTAAAATGAGATCACCACACAGAACAACAACAACAACAAAGCCTTAGTCCCAAAATAATTTAGGGTCGGCTAACATGAATCCTCATATGTCATCGTGAAAAAAGGTTGTTGAAAAAATAAAAAATAAATAAAAAATAAATAAAATAAATAAATAAATAAATAAATAAAAATAAAATAAATAAATAAACATACAAATAAAAATCAAAAAAAAAAAAAATCAACCCCCACATGGATTTTTGCCCTCCACTCCGGCCTCTTCAACACCATACTTTCATCCACTCCAAGTAAACTAATATCATTTTCAATTACTCTAATCCAAGTTTGTTTGGGTCTTCCCCTACCCCTCGCCATTTTATCATTTCTCCACTGTTCCGGCCTCCTAACCGGTGCATCACTCGGTCTCCTTCTCACATGTCCAAACCACCTTAGGCGATTTTCCCTCATTTTATCCTCAATGGGCGCAACTCCTACTTTACCTCTGATCACCTCATTCCCAAATCAATCCTTTCTTGTATGACCGCACATCCATCGAAGCATACGCATCTCCGCCACATTCATCTTATGCACGTGACACTGTTTCACGGCCCAACATTCGGTGCCGTAAAGCAATGCCGGCCTAATTGTCGTGCGGTAGAATTTTTCTTTTAATCTATTGGACATGCCGCGATCACATAGAAACCCTGTGGCACTCTTCCACTTCAACCAACCTGCTTTAATCCTATGAGTCACATCTCCATCTAATTCTCCATCCTTTTGGATAATGGATCCAAGATAGCGAAACAACTCAGAAGCTTGGATAATATTTCCATCAAATGTGACCGTCCCTGCCTCCCTACTTCCAAATCTGCTAAACATACACTCCAAATATTAAGTTTTGCTTCTGCTTAATCGAAAACCTCGAGATTCCAAAGTGTGTCTCCACAGCTCCAATTTACTTTCAACACCCTCTCTTGTCTCATCTATCAGCACAATATCATCTGCGAACAACATACACTTTGGTATATCATCTTGGGTGACCTCGTCGGTTCGTCCATTATCAAAGCAAAAAGAAAGGGGCTAAGTGCGGAACCTTGATGCGCTCCAATCTTTATAGGGAACTCTTCAGTCTTCCCAACACTAGTCTGTACACAAGTACTAACTCCATTATACATGTCCTTGATAATATCAATATATTTCTTTGAAACACCCTTCGTTGCTAATGCCCACCAAAGTACCTCTCTTGGCACTTTATCATACGCCTTCTCCAAATCAATGAAAACCATATGCAAATCTTTCTTTTGATCCCGATATTTCTCCATGTTTTGTCTCATAAGATAAATTGCCTCCATAGTCGATCTTCCCGGCATAAACCCAAATTGATTATCCGAAATATCCACAATTTTTCTCAGCCTTTGTGCAATCACTCTTTCCCAAAGTTTCATAGTATGGCTCATTAGTTTGATCCCCCGATAGTTGGCACAATCTTGGACATCACCTTTGTTCTTATACAAAGGGATCAGAGTACTCTTCCGCCACTCCAATGGCATTGTGTTAACTCTCCATATCTTGTTAAATAGCGTTGTTAACCAATATATTCCCCTCCCCGAAACATCTCCAAACCTCAATTGGTATACCATCCGGTCCTACAGCTTTCTTCAATCTCATCTTTTTCATTGTCATTTCCACTTCACTCTTTTGAATTCTCCGCATAAAATCTCGATTAACCATACTCGAAGAGATATTTAAATCTCCAATATCCTGATCTTGACCGTCATTGAATAAGGTATCAAATTACGAACTCCATCTATCTTTTATCTCTTTATCACCGACTAGAACTCTTTGGTCTACATCCTTCACACATTTAACCGTCCCAATATCTCGTGTCCTCTTATCCCTCATACGAGCGAGTCTGTAGATGTCCTTTTCCCCTTCTTTTGTATTCAACTTATCATAAAGTTTCTGATTCACCTTTGTTCTTGCGTCTCTTACTGCTTTCTTAGCATCTCTTCTAGCTTCCTTATACTTCTCATAGTTCTCGTCGCTCCTACATTTCCCCAATAATTTGTAGCATTCTCGCTTGCCCTTTATTGCTTGTTTTACTTCCTCATTCCACCATGATGTGTCCTTACTTGGTGGCCTGTTAACCTAACGGTTTATTTAATATCCGCAAGCGCGCGGGTTATTGCAATATAGCGGGTGCAAGTACGGGTTGATTCCACAGAGACAGGATTTACTTTGGGATGATATTCGTCTTTATACAAATAAGTAGATAAAATGATTGGGGGAGATAAGAATTTGTAAGAGAAAATACTAGAAAGATACAAAAACTACTCTAACATATAATGATATTATTCTCGGGATTGAAAAAAAAAATATGCTTTAGATAAAGGCTTTTATCAAAATAACAAGGATGGTATATTAGGCTTACACTACTTCTGGTTAGGACAGTAGCGTTTGTATCCTTCACTAATCATGTCCTAACTATTTGAGATTTCCGTTTATGGTACTCCCGCCCTGTCACAAACGGGCATTCCGGCTTAACTCTAGCTAACCACAATTAGAAAGAATCCATTAAGATCGAAAATCAACATACTTTCCATTCAAAGAACACCCCTAGGCCGTTGTACGACTTCTCGTGACCAATGGACAAGTTTCTTTATAAGGTCTCGTCAATCGAGATTCTCCGCTAGGTCCTTCTCTCAATTAACTAGGATTCCACAAATATAAACGTCTTCATATTTGCAGGCAATTTAAGAATAATATAAAGAAATTGTTTTAAGATAAAAGTGCCAAGTTCAAGGATGATACGCTAAGTTGTGCTAACTAGCACACGTATTTTAAAACTTACCGGCCTTTCTCTCGAGGGTCCGGCTTAGTGTAATCCCGTTCGTCACGCGGGAAATCCGACTCACCTTTCGAGGGTACCGTATAAATCAAAATCCATTAAGTCTATCAATCTCACGTATTTTCCACTAAAGGATCATCCCTAGGTCTTTAAATCACTTTGTGTAATTTATTGACCTAGTTCAATTCTTAGAGTTTCGCTAATCAATGTTTTCATTTGATCAACTGAGGCTATACAATTAAGAACGTCTCCCTAATTGCAAGTATTTAAGATTAATAAGAATAGAATTGAAATGACATGTAAGAGAAGCATGAATATAAATAATTGAGTTTCCAACTCCGGGAGATGGAGGATTACTCAAACCATTGAAATAATAAAAGAAGTAAATAAGAAATAGAGATAAGGAAAGAGATACTTATTTATAGTAAAAGAGAGACAATGGCTGGAAAATAATCCTTGTATTGCATTCACCATCTTCAAGAGTATACAAGACTTGTCACGAATCGTTGATACACCTTGAACATTGTGTATGAATTTCTAGAGTAATTTTGCTATACATTCTAAGTATAATATGATCCTTTCTGGATGTGTTTATAACTATTTTCGGATCCCTTAAACTGAGTACAAACAGCCTTTATATAGGCATTCTATGCTAGGGACACATCTCTTGCGAAAAGGCACCTTTTGGCTGATAATGGATGTGCTCGGCCGAGTCAAGGAATCTGCTCGGTCGAGCAGAGCTTTTTCTTCACTGGTCACGACTGTTGTAAAAAGGCACCTTTCGGGTGAACAGAGGGTGCTCGGCCGAGTCAAGGAATCTGCTCGGCCGAGCAGAGCCTTTTTTACTAGTCTTCAGCAAATTTTCATTTTTGGTCCCTCTATTTTCAATTCTTTTGCTCTGAACCCTTTATACTTCGTGAAAATGACCTAAAAACCTGTAAAATCACACAAAATACCAACCAAGCATAAAATCGAAGATATATACACAAAAAGGCTAATTTATACTTAATTGGTACACAATTTAAGGTAAATAATGCAATAAAAACACTATAAATTACTATATAATAACTACCTATTAAATTCCCCCACACTTAAACCTTGCATGTCCCCAAGCAAGATTAGAATGAAAAGATGGAGAGGGAAAAAGGGTATGCAAACGAGAATGATCCCTCAGAAAATTTATTGTAGCATGCCTATTGCCTTTTTGAAGATTGCCTTTATCTTCCTAGTCATATTTTTCATACCCTTAAAAATTATTAGGAAGAAGTATTTAGGGGATATTTTTAAAAGAGTAATTTCAAGACAATAAACTAATATAGCAAACATAGGAATTTGATCAAGCAAAACATGCTAGAAGGATAAATCTTAGATCATAAATTTGATAGAATAGAAGCTTCACTCTTTAAGAGTGGGTTTTGAGAAAATGAATTTATTGCTCTAAAATGTACAAATAGAGGTATAACACTTATTCACAAACTAGAACCATTCATGGATTTGAATTGCATTTTTGAATCACAATGGTAAAAAATGGATGATGGTAGTGGAAAATCTTATCAAGGTTTCAACAATTTTATCTTATTTTTGCACGTGTTAAATTTTTGCAAAAGACCTTAGTTATTTTTTATCCTTTCAAGTAGGAGACACTGTGGCTGCGAACCTCATGTTCCTAATACTTAGATCAAAAATACTTTGGATATTACTTCCATTTGGCAAGGAAGCATCGTCGCAGCGAACGCCGTGCCCCGAGTTACTTTAGGAAGTAATAGGTTTCTTTTTGTTTTTTAAGATTTGGTGACTAAGTCACTCTTTTAGCAATAAGATAAAATGTCTAACCTTGATTCGATTTAGTGAAAATGGAAAGATGGGATTTTTAAATGAGGAGGTGTGATTCAAGGGATGCAAAACAAAGTAAATACTTCTAATAAGGGAATAAGCATTAATAAAATATTTTTTAAAAAAATGTACAATTTAAAGAAATATTTTCAAAAATTTTCATAAGAACAACCAAGTATCAAAAAGACGATCAATAAAGATTCAATCTAATCAAATGCTTTTCTTGATAAATCCCTATACATTGCTATATTAACCTATGAGGCTTTTATTTACTTCCTAGAAATATCCCTATATTTTTCTTTTTATTAATTTCTAAGTTTATAGAAAATATGAGAGGAAAAATAAAGGCATTAATCTAAGGCATATAACAAGCATAAAGATTAATAATATGGATCATCATAGGGATTTTTTTTTTTAAAATACTAGTCATGCATATATATAAAAAGAAAAGAAGAAATGCAACTAAGCTATAAGAGAAAAACTAAGTAAAAGACTAAAATAAAACGCAAGTTCCTTCCCCCACACTTAATTTAAGCATTGTCCTCAATGATTCAAGGACTAAAAAGAGATTGGTAGGGAAAGAAATAAACAAAAAAAGACTTACATTGGGGGCGGTGGTGGTGGTGGATAGAAATTCTCCCAATGCCTTACTCCGTAGTCGTAAATGTAATCAACCCTTCCTTGCACATGTTGTATGCGCCCTTCAATATTCTCTTGAAATTGGTTGAAGTTTTGATTGAAGTGGTTGAGTTGTTGAAGCATCTGAGTCTGTTGGAGGGCCATTTGGTTGAATTGTTGGTAAAAGTCGGGTGGCATCTGATTTTGATTAAGGTTGGCCTGCCCTTCTTCTTCTTCTTATCCCATATTCACATCTTCATTTCCCACTTCAGCTTGCCCCAACAAAAGCGGGAAGGACCAAGTATCCGGTTGGTTTACTAATACCACCGGAATGTTGGCATTGGGCAAGATGGCATGTGGTGTCTTGTTAGCACCACCTCCCACAAACCAAGTATACCTTTCTCGCCCTTCTTCGGAGATCATGTTCATCATTTTTAGGGCTGCTATATCAAGCACCCTAAATCCTCTAACTGGCACCCAAGCATTGTCGCCTTCCTCCGGTAGTTCAAGACCAACATAGATTGCTATGAGGGTTATAATCCCTCCAATATGAATATCACCGGGAAATGTCGGGGAAATTTGATCCCAAAGCCTGTCAAACAACCACTTTCCTAGATTTATCCCTTCATACCCTGTCACAAATGCCCATAAAAGAAACAACTCCATCCTATTGATCGTCCCTTTATCTTCTCTTGCAAAAATAGTGCAAGCATACATCCTATGTATGGAACGGAGGACGGGGTGGATTATTAGAGAGGTTTTGGATGTTTTGGGTAGGAAAGGAGTATGACCCGTAATTTGCAACCAAAACAAATATGCATTAAACTGAGGAGGGGGAATGTTTGTGGCATTTCTGGGGAAAGGCCAACCAAGCATTTCATTGGCCTCTTCAAGGTTAAGGGTGTAAGGGGTGTTTAGGAGCCGAAATTTTAACTGAACATCCTCAAATTCTTCACCCATATTATCATCAATCAATTCCCTATTTCTCTTAGTTAAAGAACTTAGGAACTCCAAGGTAATGCCTTCGTAGGTCTTTTCGCTTAAATGCATAAAATTTACACAATTCAACCCTTGGTGCAGATCTCGGATATTGTCCCTAATTCCCATAATTCTTAATGTGTCTATGTTAGAAAATTGGGTGGGCTTAATGTTCTTTTCAAATAATTTGGAAAACCTAGATGCCTCATCCTCGGATTAAAAATCAATTCCCAAAGTGTTCAATGTAGGGATAGGTTTAGAACCGGAAGAATCATCATTTCGGGACCTCTTTGTGGTCCTAGATGATTTTCTTCCCCTTCTCCTACCTCTTTCCATGGCAAAAATAGCTTAAATTCAAAACCCAACTAAAAGCAAAAATTTAAGAAAGAGAATTTTTGATACCCGATAATGGAGGAAGAGAATCGCCTTGAAAACTTGATTTCTTGCTTAGTTGCCGCTTGAATGCCCCAAAGGAATTGACTTGCTCCACCAATTTTATCAATTTCGAAAATTTGGGATTTTTGATAAAGAACTAGGGTTTTTTCGAATTTTGGGGATTTGGGTAAAATTTTGGGTGATGAAGGTTTGGGAAGTGTTTAGAAGATGGGTTTAGGGTGGAGAATGGTTGTATGGCCGGATTTAATGGGGGAATTGGAGGCTTTATGGTGGGAAGGGGCAGAGGGTTTGAGGGTTTAGAGAGAGAGAGGGAAGGGGTTTAGGGAGATGAAGGGAAGAGTCACCAGTCAAGATCCGTTTTGACCAAAAAAACTTTCTGAAAATTCAAATTGCTCGGCCGAGCATGGCCTTGACTCGGCCGAGCATCAGCCTCCAGTTTAAGTGACTTTCTGTCCCTCCTTGCTCGGCTGAGTCAAGGGACTGCTCGGCCGAGCACTTTTGCTAAAAAAAAAAAAAAAATCATTTTTTTTTTGAAACGATGTATCCATTCATGAAGAAATGCTTGATCAAATCAACAGAAGTGTGCGGCCGCTCCACTTGGTTGATTCCATTTAGTTCATCCGCTCTTGAATGCACGGCTGCTCCAATATTTGGTGCACGGCCGCTCCAACACTGTTCATAAATATTTATTTTTTTTATATTCCTACAAAACAAAGTTAGAAAACAATACAATAATAATATATAAGCATAAACATAAAAATAAATGATAAAGACAAATATCAAAAAGTAAACCGTTGTCCCCGGCAACGGCGTCAAAAACTTGTTGGGGTGTTAACCTAACGGTTTATTTAATATCCGCAAGCGCACGGGCTATTGCAATATAGCGGGTGCAATTACGGGTCGATCCCACAGAGACAGGGTTTATTTTGGGATGATATTCGTCTTTATACAAATAAGTAGATAAAATGATTGGGGGAGATAAGAATTTGTAAGAGAAAATACTAGAAAGATACAAAAACTACTCTGACATATAATGATAGTATTCTCGGGATTGAAAACAAATAAATATGCTTTAGATAAAGGCTTTTATCAAAATAACAAGGATGGTATATTAGGCTTACACTACTTCTGGTTAGGACAGTAGCGTTTGTATTCTTCACTAATCATGTCCTAACTATTTGAGATTTCCGTTTATGGTACTCCCGCCCTGTCACAAACGGGCATTCCGGCTTAACTCTAGCTAACCACAATTAGAAAGAATCCATTAAGATCGAAAATCAACATACTTTCCATTCAAAGAACACCCCTAGGCCGTTGTACGACTTCTCGTGACCAATGGACAAGTTTCTTTATAAGGTCTCGTCAATCGAGATTCTCCGCTAGGTCCTTCTCTCAATTAACTAGGATTCCACAAATATAAACGTCTTCATATTTGCAGGCAATTTAAGAATAATATAAAGAAATTGTTTTAAGATAAAAGTGCCAAATTCAAGGATGATACGCTAAGTTGTGCTAACTAGCACACGTATTTTAAAACTTACCGGCCTTTCTCTCGAGGGTCCGGCTTAGTGTAATCCCGTTCGTCACGCGGGAAATCCGACTCACCTTTCGAGGGTACCGTATAAATCAAAATCCATTAAGTCTATCAATCTCACGTATTTTCCACTAAAGGATCATCCCTAGGTCTTTAAATCACTTTGTGTAATTTATTGACCTAGTTCAATTCTTAGAGTTTCGCTAATCAATGTTTTTCATTTGATCAACTGAGGCTATACAATTAAGAACATCTCCCTAATTGCAAGTATTTAAGATTAATAATAATAGAATTGAAATGACATGTAAGAGAAGCATGAATATAAATAATTGAGTTTCCAACTCCGAAAAATGGAGGATTACTCAAACCATTGAAATAATAAAAGAAGTAAATAAGAAATAGAGATAAAGAAAGAGATACTTATTTATAGTAAAAGAGAGACAATGGCTGGAAAATAATCCTTGTATTGCATTCACCATCTTCAAGAGTATACAAGACTTGTCACGAATCGTTGATACACCTTGAACATTGTGTATGAATTTCTAGAGTAATTTTGCTATACATTCTAAGTATAATATGATCCTTTCTGGATGTGTTTATGACTATTTTCGGATCCCTTAAACTGAGTACAAACAGCCTTTATATAGGTATTCTATGCTAGGGACACATCTCTTGCGAAAAGGCACCTTTTGGCTAATAATGGATTTGCTCGGCCGAGTCAAGGAATCTGCTCGGCCGAGCAGAGCTTTTTCTTCACTGGTCACGACTGTTGTAAAAAGTCACCTTTTGGCTGAATAGAGAGTGCTCGGCCGAGTCAAGGAATCTGCTCAGCCGAGCAGAGCCATTTTGACTGGTCTTCAGCAAATTTTCATTTTTGGTCCCTCTATTTCCAATGCTTTTGCTCTGAACCCTTTATACTTCGTGAAAATGACCTAAAAATCTGTAAAATCACACAAAATACCAACCAAGCATAAAATCGAAGATATATACACAAAAAGGCTAATTTATACTTAATTGGTACACAATTTAAGGTAAATAATGTAATAAAAACACTATAAATTACTATATAATAACTACCTATCATGTCCCATTTTCTCTAAATTCTCCAAGGACTTCTTTCGCCACCTCCTTTATGGTATGTACCATCTTAGTCCAAGTCGAATCTATATCCATATCCTCCATCTTATCCTACCAAATATCGGTATCGACCATATTAGCTACAAATTTCGATTGACTCTCCCCTTGAAGTCTCCACCACTTGATTCTAGGGTCTACCTGTGGTTTTCTCTTTCTCGAAATTCTCTTACTTCGAAAATCAAGTACCACCAGCCTATGTTGAGTTGCTGTGCTCTCACCCGGAATAACCTTGCAATCTGTATAACTCTTTCTAAAAGTATTTCTTAATAAGAAGAAGTCAATCTGACTCCCATTACCTCCACTCCTATAGGACACCAAGTGAGATTCTCTCTTCTTGAACCAAGTGTTCATTATACTCAAGTCATATGCCAACGCAAAGTTCAGGATACTATTTCCTGCTTCATTCCTCTCCCCAAAACCAAAACCAAAACCTCCATGTATGCTCTCAAAGCCATGTCGACTAGACCCCACATGCCTGTTCAGATCACCACCAATCATTAATTTCTCACCTCTAGGTACTCGTTGCACTACCTCCTCCAAATCTTCCCAGAACACTTGTTTAATAGATGCATTCAACCCTACTTGTGGTGCATAGGCGAAAATAATAGTTACCATCTCATCACGTATCACCAGTTTAATGCCCATAATTCGATCACTCTTCCTGTACACTTCCACCACATCATTAATATACTCCTTATCAATAATGATACCCACTCCATTTCTATCCTTATCCTTTCCTGAGTACCAAAGCTTAAAATCCCAAGGCGATATTTCTTTTGTTTTCTCTCCAACCCACTTAGTTTCCTGTAGACACATTATGTGGATCTTCCTCCTCATAACTTCCACCACCTCTGCTGATCTCCCTGTCAAGGATCCAATGTTTCAAGTTTCAAAGCGCATCCCACTACCCTTACACCTACCATGGACTAGCTTCTTTACCCGCACTCGTCCGCAATGCGGGAACCCTTGCATATTTGACACCACCCCCGTGCGAAGAGATGGCGTGTCGCTTCCGGGCGACGACCTAGCAACCTTTGCATACTTATCACTACACCCAGGTCTTTAAAGTGTAGCGCGTCGCTGATGAGAAAACGCCCCAACGATATTCATATTCAGATTCATGTCATGATAATGTGACAAAATTTTTATGGTATTAAACAATTTTATGGATTAATATTGTCGTTAATTCAGGCTTCGAGAAATTAAAGATATAAACACACGTGTTTAAAATTATCCATTCATTTTGATGCAGATGGTAGGTTATTCTGGATGTTTCACAAGGCATAATTCTTAGACAATATAAACAGAAATGCCTTTATATATAAATTAAAAAAGAGAAATGGATTTCCCATTCATAAATATTTTGTAATTTCACTCCTGTGCATTACTTAGAATTAAACTAAAACAGATCTTTATTTGTATGATGCATTCGGGAACTATAAAATTTAGGAAACAAATAAAATGAAATAAATAATTAAAATCTAAAGCTTAGATTTGAAAACTCTCAGACTCATTTTTCAGGACAAAACTCAGATTTAAGAAGGCTCTTTCAAGGGAATTGGGGAGTACTTTTCACCACTTAAACAAAGTTCTAAAACTGATATCATTTCAATAATCATGATGTGATCACTATAGTCTTGATGGATGTGTTTTTACACATCTAAACTAGGTACTTCTGAACTTATTTTATGCTAAATCCTTGGGCTATTTGGTATTTTGATATGATTTTCTAATGTTTGTGTAAAACAGGAAATTAGAAAGGAAAGAATGAATTTGGACTAATTAAGGAGGAAATGAGGGTCAAAACGGAGCGAACCTTCAAAAAGGAAGGAAGAAGAGTCAAAATCAGGAATTCTAAGCACCGCCCAACCGCCCTATGCACCGCGCGACCGCACCCTTTTTACAGAGATTTAAAGCAATCGCTCCCCCTTGACAGAGCGACTGCTCCCTTTTTCACAATTGCCACGCGCGACCGCCCTAAGCACCGAGCGATCGCGCCCTCAGCGGTTTCCGCACTCTGTTCCGCCGGATTTTGCAAGGATTGGAGAAGTTTTAGGATTTGTAATTGTATCTCCTTTTTAGAACCCTAGTATACATACAAAACATTATTAGTAGTTTAGGTTATTCAGTGTTTTCTATTTTCTAGTTCTAGAGCAAGAAGGATTGAAGAATTTCTTTATTTCCAAAATCATAATTCCAGGTTTTATGTTTCTTTACTCAATTTATGTGATGACAAACATGAATTTGAGTAGCTAAACTCATTATTCATGAATTGGATATAATTGATATCAGATCTTTATGCTATTTTTGTTTTAATTCTTCCAAACCCTAACTTGTTCTTATTTTTGGGGATATCAATCAAGCAATTCTAAGGTTAATTTTATGTTAAGATATTTTTATCCTCTAATTGAATGGTGTAACCAATTTCATTCACATGCATTATTTACATAAAGACCTCTGTTCCCTTGATTAGATTCAATTGGTAACTTCACGAAAATCAAACGAATCTAGGTTCACTTGTTCCTTAAAACTTAATGAGTTTCTAGATCGTCATATTAACTTTCACGGAAAATATAATTGGAAAAGAAATATTAGGGTTGCAATCCGAACACCATAAGTCCCAACCCTTAATCAAGTGAACAAACCTTTGAACGAGTTAGAATGATTATTTTTACCCAAATTATAGCATAAAGTGATGATATTAATGAAATCCAATCTGTGAATATTCCTTTAATCTGGTTAAATCTCTTCTTTTAATTGTTTTGCTTAATATTAATATTTTATTTGTTCTGCTCAATAGTAATTAGTAATCAACAAACAAAAAAAAAAACTTTGGTTACTTTTACACAACCTAAATATACTTGCTTGCCAACGAGTCTCTGGTTCGCCTCAGCACAACAAAGCATCCAGGTCTACAGAGCCTAGCCCCAGGAGTATGAGTTACTGGAGAATGGGCAATATTACCGCTGGAAGGTCATTTGACACTTAACAAGAAGTTGGTGCAATCGATAGAGACCATCAAATAGGTGAGATTACTTAATAAGTTAAGGAACCAGCAAACTAACCAGGGAATCCACATATTATGTCAGTTGCAATATGCATTTCAGGTACAAGTTCAATTAAAGTATCTACCACCTTCCTGAACTCGGTAGAAGTGTATTCCCGATTCATTGCCTGAAAACAAACCAATACATATATAAGCCAATCAATTTTGGAGTTCGTATTTCCACCACGAGTCACTATGGACGTGTACTCTTTTCTTCTAGCACTTACACTTAAAATTGTATCACTTCCAGATTGAACAGGTACATGAAGAAAGGAAAAAACACACGGGCGATTCAAAACATCAGCTATCTCCTTCAAGTGCTCCAGAATATAAGGAGGATTGGTCATCCCAATGCGAAGCATTGTGCTTCCATCTGAGGGAAGTTCGGAAACAATGGCATTTAGTAGAATTGGAAGATTAGCTCCGATGTCACGACCTGCAAGGCCCAAACCAAAGTTAAACTAAATGTATTTCTTAACTGCAAGTTGTAATATATATACATGTATATATATATATATATATATATATATATATATATATATATATATATATATATATATATATATATATACAAATATATATATATATATATATACAAATATATATATATATATATACAAATATATATATATATATATATATATATATATATATATATATATATATACAAATATATATATATATATATATATATATATACAAATATATATACAAACAAGAGAGAGAGAGAGCTAGTTGTACATATAGTGCCAGAATGAGAATTGGTGAGTACCGTATGCTCCAGTGTCTTCACTGCTCAGCCAAATTTCTCTGACTCCATCAGCTATAACATTTTTGACACGCCTTACCTGAAGTTTTGGCCTCAGTGAAAAACCTTCAGTATGAAGAAATGGACAAGCTTATGTCATGACACTTAACAAGGCTGTCAACTGTATAGCTTCCTAGGTGACCCCGAGCATGCTTTGTCTTGCAATAAGTGCAAGCACCCAAACAACCAACATTGATTGGGAGGATCTCAACAAAATTTGTTCTTCCTCATCTGTTCATAAAGTTAAGTCAAAGCCACTTCTATACAATAATGAAAGGAAATACTGCCAAATTTTAGTATCTAACATCGGAAAATAAGAAAGCATTTGGCACTTTTGTACCTTTCTTTTAATACCATTCAGTATACTCTGGTGGTAACAAAACAACGGGGCTCGTGACTTTTACGCGCTCACATTGAAAAGGATACTATTGACCATTGGTTAAAACAGCTTTGCGAAAAGGAAAAATGGACACTTATTTGGGACGGATCCAGTAGCATAGATAGAAAGGCATTTGCTAGGATTAAGTAATGGTCTGCCTGTTTAAAATGTTCTAAAAGATTGTATCTACCGCCTGATAAAAGTAATACAAAATGATAAAATGTACCTTTGGAAGATCAAGAGCTGGTAAAGTCTTGCGGTTAAGAAGCCGCACCTCATGCCCTTTAAGTGTCTCCTCTACAACCTCTACCACTCGGTCAATTTGCTGGACTCCCACTATACTAACACCTCCAAGCTCTTTCAAATCTCGACTTCCTTGAGGAACACATCCTGCCACCACCAAAGTCTTTTTTGCACTTCTACATTTTGATATCAAGGTATCCATTGCAGATTGACTTGGAGACTTCACTGTGCAGCTGCATCATCTAGCATGAATCAATACACAAGTACAGGGCAAAATGAAATTCAAAGATATCATCAAAAGGAACTTTAAACTAAAATGTTTCTGAAGGCACCAGAAGCTAAAGACTGAGATGATACATTACAAACCTATGATTGAATTCTGATGTATCCAAATTCATGGGAAGGGCAGGTTATCATCCTCTTTCCTTCAGATTCAGTTTACACGGTTTGGTGAAGGAGGAGATGCGAGACTTTTGTAGGGTTGTGGGGTTTTTGCAGTTTGCTGGTGTATTTAGATGTAGAGGAATGCGATAATTTAAGAAGTACCAAAGCATCTCAAGTGGGATAAAGCGGTGTCCTTAACTCCTCTTTGGGCTTATGCTAATGGTGCCTTCCGAGGTTTATCGCTAGTACTGTGCGTGAACCGTAAGGACTGCGCGTGCTAAGTAAAAAACCCAAAAACGCTATTAAATACTGGTTCCTTCTTCTTCTTTTTTTTCTTTAGGAAAGAAAAAGGAAAAAAAAAATCTTATAAACAAGAAAAAGAATTTGCATGTATGGGGCGGCACAAGTCCCTCTAGTAAGTGCATAAAGCAGAAGGAATGTAAAAGTAAAAAGAAAGAAAAGAGAACGGGAAAGAAGTGCCAAAAATGATGATTGAACACCGCTATCCAGTTGTCCCTCTCACAATTTGCAACCAAGCTGTATCCTCTAAACCCATGGAGAAGATAAGCAGAACTCTTTCTCTCCCTGTAAGAGTGAAAGGGAGTGCTCGATCTCTGATATTTTAAGGTTACCCTGTCCATAAACAGAGGGGAAATAGAGAAGGCCATAAGCACCTCTGATCCATATTTCCCCAAAGCCTCTGTAATATACACATGAGTGAAGCTACCAAATCATCTTTAACAAATATCATATCCCAACAATGTACACTGCCAATACGAATAAGTCTATAAGGTGGGGCGAAAAAGATTTGCTCAGAAGATGCAAGTGATGAGCTTGTCTAGTAAAAAACGCAATTCTCACTGATCTCATAGGAACTCCTCAAATACCAACCCTTTTCCAAAATAACAAACTTTACCTTGAACACAACAGCAATTATTCAGCTTTAATCACCTTGCTCTCATGCATATTTTTGGAATTTTCCTCAACAAAATGTGATCCTCATATTTGGGCAAGAACTGTGATATAATTTAGTCTTCCTATTTTCTTTATCCAATAAGCAAAATTTGCCTCAATTTCATGTGACGAACTAAAGACCATTGTACTTAGCTTATCTGTTTTTTCATCTCAGCCAAATTTCTCTTTCTATTTTTTGCCACAAATGATGACATGTTATCCATTAATTCAACCATATTGCATGCCAGATTTAGAGATATTGTCAACATCTATGGCAAATAGAATGAGGAATATCAGTAGTACGGCAAAAGTGGAAAAGAAAATTGAAGTGCTTTATGTTATCCGAACCCAATTACAATGGTAAGGAAAATGTCGCTAGGCCAACTGTACGATAGTCAATCACACGTTTTATAAATTTTACCAGAATTGTAACAGTACAGAGGATGAAGCAACTATAAAATAGAGGTTTTGTGAAAAACTGCTACAATGGTAAGGAAAATGTGCCAATTGAATATGATAGTCAATAACACGTTTTATAAATTTTACCAGAATTGTAATAGTACAGAGGATGAAGCAATTATAAAATTAGAGATTATGTGACAAATTGCTAGTATTAAAGTGAGTTCAGTTGATCGCAGATATATCTCTTTTAGTTTTGGCCTAGATTTTTCATCAACTGAAGATGAAACTCACGTATTTATCAGCCAAAGATCTGCTTCCTCTGCATTGTCAGTCAGAGCATAGCCAAATGATGATAGCTGACCAGTCATATATTCACTGTCACTCTGACAAGATGAAAAAACAACTTCTGATCAGTGAAGGCATGAGGAACTCAAAGGTTGCTAACAATCCACAAACAAGAACATATTTATCCTTTTAATAAAAGATAATCTTAGAAGCTAAACATGATTTGGTAGTGAATAAACAACAGCAAGTAGGTGGCGTGTACAAGATTGAAATAAAACAAGATAGTGCCCTTTAGTTCAACAAGAAAGAATCATTAAAAACCTACAACAGTCTTGTGCAAACTAAAGCAATGTTCAACTGCTTCTATTTCACTTTTATGCATTTGATGAAGCACTCAAAATGCTAGTTTGTTAATGCACAATTTTGTTTCAAGCTGAGGGTATCTGCAATTTCAAGAATGTTCTCACCGTTTTTTGGTTTCATTAAAGTGTTCATGAGCTTAAGACTATTTTAGGCAAAGGACAAACTACTCAAATAGCCTCTACTATTTGCTTCTTATCATATTAGTCCTTGTACCCAAATTTTGAAATAAATAGTCCCTCTACCACTCAAATCAAATGCAGTGGGTCCCTCCATCAAATTTCATTAGATTTAAGTCGTTAAGTCATGTCATGTTGATGTGGTGGATTTTGTATACATTATTTCCCTAATTTTCTAGACAGTTTATCATTATTTTAATGTAATTTAGATTAGTTTTGATGTAATTTGGAGTGGACTATGAATTGGTGAGTTTGTGGGAAATCTTTGTAATTGTGAGACATTTTGAGTGATTTTGTGTGTTCCTGCAAAAGTTTATTAATATGGAGGATGAGTTGCTTTTATCAGAAATGCAGGGACTAAACTGCGAGAAGCTGAAGTTCAAGGATCAAATTACAAAGCAGGATAGCTGGAGGACCAAATTACAAATCAGAAAGTATGAATTCAATTTGCTGCGTGAAGTCAATTGCTGGCGTGTGACACGAGGTGTTGCGTGGACCAAGTAAACGCATGGACCAAGGCATGGACCGGAAGGATTGTTATTTATTTCTTTTTCTTTTTTTTTTTCCTTTTTCTTATTATTATGATTTATTAGTTTTAGGTTTAGTTTTGGAAGGAGTATAAAAACTCTTTTGGAAAACATAATTGGGGTTCAGCTTTATTTTATTTTTCTCTAGAGAGAGTTGAACATCCATGGAAGCTTAAAATCTTTGGCTTTGGATTTGATTGCTTGAACCCCTATTAATCAATTTGAGGTATTGTTCTTTTCAATTTGTTTATCCTATTCATAATTTTACTTGTGCTTATTTTAAATTTATAATTAGGGTTTGTGAACCTGATCAATTCACTTGTTCTTTTTATGAATCTTAGCTAGAGTTTTCTATGACTGTACCAGTGTAGAAATTTCATGAGTAGCATCTTTACGATTTATGCATGTGCCATGGTAAATTGTTAAGTGGGTAAAATTAGGTGATTATCTGTGCGAAATAATCATAGAAAGCATTCTTGATCTTAGTTTCTTAAACCGTTCATCAATTAATTCTGCGATCTAGACTGTGCCAGTTAGATTAATTTATTAATTAGGGTTTCTAGTGAGTGTGCCACTGCTAGTAGCTATTCTGAAAGAAGAAACAGAGATTGAAACAGATCTTGTGATCAGGTGAATAGGGTGACATTGAAAAGAGATATCAATGATAATTGGCTAATTTGGTGGGAACGGAATCAAATCTGAAGTGTTTCTAATCTATTGTTTTTTCTCTTAATTAGCTTAATTTCTGTTTTTAGGAATTAATTCATTTACAAACAAACCTCCCCCAAACTGGTCTGTGACCATTACATAAACAAATAACCGTTCTTCAGTGGATCGACCCTGGACTTGTCCTTGCTGCAGTTTTGTAGCCGAGTCTTGTCTTGGTAAATAATTTGTAGGCGTGCGACTTTAGCCTATCAAATTTTGGCGCCGTTGCCGGGGAACGGTGTTTATTTGTTTGTGTTCTTATTTAATTTCTGTCATTTTATTTTATTTGTTTGTCTTTTATCTCTTTATTAGTTTCACCCCCTGTCCCTTCGTGGTGTGGAACCGTGTATGGTCCACACCCGTTCTACTAACGATTTGATTGTTTCGCTTGACCCAGAAATCGAAAGATCTTTCAGGAAAGGGCGACAACAAAGCAGGAGAGTTAAGGGGATATTGTTAGCTGAAGAGATGCAGGGTGGAGATAATGCAGGTGGTGGTGAACAAGCAGTTCCACCACAGACATTGAGGCAAAGGACTGCCCCGAATTGGAATGAGCAACCACATGCCGTCCAATTCCCCGCCTTACCTGCAGGGGTGACATTTGAGTTCAAGCCGGGGCTACTCAATCAGCTACCGCACTTCACAGGATGCCTGAGAGGATCCTAATCAAGCACATATCTCGCCAGTGCAAATCATCGAGTATGAAGCCGGTGTCGATTCCGATCGAGCATCTATTATCGAGGGCGTTTTCTTTCACACCGAAAGATAACGCGAACGGGCGGTATTACCACTTGCCCCCAACAAAGATCACGACATGGCAGCAGATGAAAGAAGTATTCTTGGAAGAGTTCTTCCCTCAGGACCAAATTAATGTAATGAAGAGGGACATCAGCAATATGGAGCAAAAGGCAGATGAGACTCTTTACGACTACTACAATCGCTTCCACAAGCTTTGTAGGAGTTGTCCATATAATGGGTTTACTGAGGATCAGCTGATTGTCTATTTTCATGGAGGGTTGACCATTCAGGATAAGAGATTAGTGGATTCATGTTGTGGGGGAAGTATTTTGAATAAGACCACTGATGAAGCTAAAAAGTTGATCGAGGAGCTAGCCAAGAGCACAAGGACCCATAAAGAAGAGGTCAAATGTGAGACAGGTTAGCGCGGCGGGTTCTAGCTGGGTGGACCTCGAAGCTCGAGACAGATATGGAGGATCTTAAGGGTATGGTAAAGCAGTTGGTTTTGGGACAGACACCGAAGCCGTGTGGGATTTGCTGTGACATTACGCACCCTACAGATTCGTGCCCTTCTTTGCAGACGGGTGAGATTGAGGATGTCAATGCAGTTGGGTTTGCGCAGCAGGGACAGCGACCGATGGGTAACACTTATAACCCCAACTGGAGAAATCATCCTAATTTCGATGGGGTATTGTGTCACAGCCAGAATCAACTCCGCGGTCGTGGACAAAGTTTGGTAATCAGCAGAGTTATCAGCAGCAGCAATATTAAGGTAATCAGTTCAACGCATATAGACCACCATTTGGACAGCCACCGCAGCACCTCGCAACAACACAGGGACAGCCTACGTAAGATATGTTCCGTACACCGGCTCGCAGTATGAGCACCTTATCCAAATGGTCTTCTCAGCCGCAGAGGACCGATACGAGTATCGCCGAGCCTTCAAAGATCGGCAGAGGACCGATGCTAGCATTAGTAATCCTGGAGAGCGGCAATGGGCCAAATCGAGAGGCAAAGTGGTAAGAATGGAAGCTAGAGAGGCGGCAAAATCACCACCTCAGCAACTTCCGAAGCATAATGTTAGTGCTGTTTACGTGAGAAGAAGGAAGAAAGTTGAGGGGCAAATGGTTCCTATAGAGTCTGAATTAAATGTTAAGAAGCGAGTGGAACCAGAGTTAGTGGTGGAAGAGAAGGTAGAGAAGACCCCTGAAGAGAAATATGTTCCATCACCGTTGCGTGTCTATGAGCCGGAAGTTCCTTTTCCAATGGCATTGAACAGAGATACTTCACACGAGTCGGAGAAGAGCATGTTTGATACCTTCAAGAATATTTAAGTAAATATTCCTTTCTTGGATCTTCTCAAAACAGTTCCTAGATATGCCAAATTCTTGAAGCAACTGTGTACTACCAAGAGGAATAATAAGCTGAAGGCTATGAAGAAAGTGAAGGTGATTGAGCATGTGAGCTAGCTTATCGTAAAAGATGCCCAAAAAGTGTAGTGATCCGGCATGTTCGTGGTTCCGATATTGTTGGGGGTAGCTCGCGAAGGCTATGCCGATTTGGGGGCTTCAATCAATGTAATGTCGTATACATTGTTTGAAGAACTTAAGTTGGGTGAATTGGAAGATACCCGAGTTGTGATTCAGTTGGCGGATAAGTCCAACGCATACCCCAAGGGGGTTCTCTCAGAGATGTTGAAGTCCGGGTTGGTGACTTGATTTTCCCGGCAGATTTTTATGTACTTGAGATGGAGACGGATTTTGATGCTCCTATTCTGTTGGGGAGGCCTTTTATGTCTACTTCTCGTACTAAGCTAGATGTGGCTAATGGTTCTTTGACGATGGAGTTCGATGGGAAGAAAATTGGGTTTGATGTGTTTGATGAGAAGAATTTTCCAAAGAACAATGTTCGTAAAGTTTGTGCCATGGACTTGAGGGAGCCGACTATCAAGGAGGAGGTCAAGATAGATGAGGTGAAGTGTTCTAAAATGAAGCCGGAGGAGGCAAAGAAAGGTGAACCATCGAGGAAGAAAGAAGGGAAGCAAAAGAAGAAGGGGAAGCTGAAATGGTCTCCAACATGGAGACATGTCCTTGATCCGAATCATCTTCTTGAGGTAACTCGTGAAGATTATTTTCATTCCCCTTACATTGATGAGGCCCATGTTTGTGGGGCCTCCCGTCCCCTTACTTAATTATTCCTTGGTGTCCTTTTCCCCATTTTTATTGTCCCGTAATTATTGTTTAAGTGCGGGGGAAGGATGAATGAGTCATATGCTATGCCGGGGGCTTACCCGGCATTTGATCTAGCTAAAGACGGTAAAGAAGGGCGGCTCACCGGGAGGCAACCCGGGAATTTCTTTGTTTTTATCTTTTTATATTTTGTTTTGTTTATTTATTTAGAATCGGTACTGCTGAGGTATTTTGTTTGTGTTGTTTGGTGTAGGAATTGGCGAGATATGGAGGAGAGCAGCATTAACACTCGGGGCTGTGAAAAAAAAAAATCGAGGCGCCCGCCCCGTCACTGGCCATGCGGCCGCCTCAAGGGCCGAAGAAAGGGCCAAAAATCCAATTCTCCATGCGGCCGCCCATTGTTCCATGCTGCGCCCGCCTCAAATTGCCAAGAAGCAACGCCACAATCTGGTGATGAGGCGCACGCCTCATAAGCCCCAAGCGGCCGCCTCGCGCTGTTCAAATCCAGACCAACTTTCTGCAAAACTAAGGCGTACGCCTCAATTAAAGTAAGTAAAAAAAAAAAAAAGGCTTGTAAAAAAAATAAAAAAAAAATCTTGGCCTTTGAAAAAAAAAAAAAAAGTAATCATGAGACAAACAAATGGACCAAAGTCCCTTGGCCACTTCTCCCCCAGGCCAAATGCCCCATTCCCTCGGCCAGCTTCAATTCTCTCGGCCACATGGCCTCTCTTCCTCGGCCAATGCTCATTTTCTTGGCCAGCCAACCAAATTTCTGCTGCAGCCCCTCCCATTTTTCCAGTTTTTCAATTTAACCCCTAAACATTCCAAAACCAATTTAGTCCCTCTTTTCCTCATATTTTTAATTTAGCCCCTGAACTTGCTATTTCCAGTATTACCCCCTCCTTTTTCCATATTTTTCACTTTGGCCCCTAAAATTTCAATCCAAGCTTACCTCCCCCATTTTCTTCTTATTTTCATTTTAGCCCATGTACTTTGAAACCCTTGAAACTTGGCCATTATTCAACCATAATCATCAACAATTTGGGAGTAGCTCCAGCCAAGGATCTTTTTGGGGGCCAGATTTGTTTCCACCACCTCCGTAGTCCCGAAAGGTATTCCTATCCCTTTCTTATTTGTTTTGTACTTGTAATGATGCATAAGGGACTATGCATTATTTAGTGAGGGGGTGGGGTTTGTATAGCTATTTTTATTTGTATAGTTGTTTTCTTGATTCTTTCCTGGAAAAAAAAAATTGAAAAAAAAAGTTGAAAAAAAAAATGATAAAAAATGAAAAAAAAAAATGAAAAAAAAATGAGAGGCTAAGTGAAAACCCGAAAGGGCGCTTAGGCAAAAGGTGAGGAAGTGAAATTTGTGAAATCCTTTACATCACCGGAGTTGGAGACATAAGGGAGGATTGAAGCGTAGAGTATGATTGTTTATTATTGGCGTAGGAGGTTTGGTTTAGAGGCGTTAGGCTAGAAAATCCTCGTTCTTTTCTGGAGATATAAGGGGGTGTAGGTGTGTTGTTACGAGGTAAAGTTTTGTGCTTAATTATAAATCATACAGAAAACTTTAATTTATGAGGGGGATTGTAGTGTGAGATAAGCGTGGGGGAAAATTAGGACATTTTTAGTTCCCCTTGGCTTTTGAGTGGGCATGTAGTTTGGATACCGTTTATTATGGTGTTGGTATCGATCTAATGTCAAGGTTTTTATTATTTATTTGAGGAGTTATAAGGAGCCGGAGTTTCTACACTTCAATTTTATTGTTTGATTGGTGGTTTAGAGGAGATTAGGGATCATTTTCCTCCCATGCTATCTGTTTAGACCGGTGTTTAGAGTGGGGATAGGATTTTACTCAGGGACGAGTAATGGTCTAAGCGTGGGGGAATTTGATGTGGTGGATTTTGTATATATTATTTTCCTAATTTTCTAGACAGTTTATCATTATTTTAATGTAATTTAGATTAGTTTTGATGTAATTTGGAGTGGACTATGAATTGGTGAGTTTGTGGAAAATCTTTGTAATTGTGAGACATTTTGAGTGATTTTGTGTGTTCCTGCAAAAGTTTATTAATATGGAGGATGAGTTGCTTTTATCAGAAACGCAGGGACCAAACTGCGAGAAGCTGAAGTTCAAGGATCAAATTACAAAGCAGGAAAGCTGGAGGACCAAATTACAAAGCAGAAAGTATGAATTCAATTTGCTGCGTGAAGTCAATTGCTGGCGTGTGACACGAGGTGCTGCGTGGACCAAGTAAACGCATGGACCAAGGCATGGACTGGAAGGATTGTTATTTATTTCGTTTTCTTTTTCTTTTTTTTTCCTTTTTCTTATTATTATGATTTATTAGTTTTAGGTTTAGGTTTGGAAGGAGTATAAAAACTCTTTTGGAAAACATAATTAGGGTTCAGCTTTATTTTATTTTTCCCTAGAGAGAGTTGAACATCCATGGAAGCTTAAAATCTTTGGCTTTGGATTTGATTGCTTGAACCCCTATTAATCAATTTGAGGTATTGTTCTTTTCAATTTGTTTATCCTATTCATAATTTTACTTGTGCTTATTTTAGATTTATAATTAGGGTTTGTGAACCTGATCAATTCACTTGTTCTTTTTATGAATCTTAGCTAGAGTTTTCTATGACAGTGCCAGTGTAGGAATTTCATGAGTAGCATCTTTACGATTTATGCATGTGCCATGGTAAATTGTTAAGAGGGTAAAATTAGGTGATTATCTGTGTGAAATAATCATAGAAAGCATTCTTGATCTTAGTTTCTTAAACCGTTCATCAATTAATTCTGCGATCTAGACTGTGCCAGTTAGATTAATTTATTAATTAGGGTTTCTAGTGAGTGTGCCACTGCTAGTAACTATTCTGAAAGAAGAAACAGAGATTGAAACAGATCTTGTGATCAGGTGAATAGGGTGACATTGAAAAGAGATATCAATGATAATTGGCTAATTTGGTGGGAACGGAATCAAATCTGAAGTGTTTCTAATCTATTGTTTTTTCTCTTAATTAGTTTAATTTCTGTTTTTAGGAATTAATTCATTTACAAACAAACCTCCCCCAAACTGGTCTGTGACCATTACATAAACAAATAACCGTTCTTCAGTGGATCGACCCTGGACTTGTCCTTGCTGCAGTTTTGTAGCCGAGTCTTGTTTTGGTAAATAATTTGTAGGCGTGCGACTTTAGCCTATCACATGTGCAATTTAGGTGATATTTAGTAGGAATAAAATGGTATTCACATTAAAAATAAAACAGGGACCGAGATAAAGGTATTTCTTAGATGTCGAATGTTGGCGCCAATTTCTTTTGTTTTCACATTAAAAGTAATTCTTATATTATTTTTTTTATGATTTGGATTGTTTTAGGGCATGAATACCCCTTTAAATACGTTTGAGATAATTACATCCACGATAATATTTTCTTTGTGAGAAACCCTAAAACATTTTTTTAAAGATTTTCTTAATGGAAAGAATACATGTTATTTATTTATTTTGCCGCATCAACGTGTTATTCATCGTGTATATATACAGGCTTACTAAACCATTTTCATAACCCAAAAATATTCTTTGTGGGTTGCAATCAATCTAGAGGATCATGATGGTTGTCCTAAATTCATAGTGGCAATAGACATTTATTTGTGTGCTGAATGTTTTTTCAATTTATTGAATAGAACAATATTCAATGTTACAAGGAGAAACATATAAGCACAAAGAAATTGGCGCCAACATTCGACACCTAAGAAATAATTTTACCCAATCGGTCCCTTTTTTATTAATACTGTGAAGACCATTTTATCCCTACAAAATATCACTTAAATTGCACATGACATAATTTAACGACTTAACTCTCATTAAATTGGATGGAGGGACAACTTGCATTTGATTTGAGTGGTAAAGAGCCTATATATTTAAAAATTTGGATGCATAGACTAATTTCATAAGAAGCAAAAGTAGAGGGACTATTTGGATAGTTTGTCCTTAGGCAAATGTGGCATCTCAAGTGTTACACGGGAGAAGTGGTGGGTTATAGATATGCTCCTTTGATTGGTTGTTAGGAGCCGATGTGGCCTCTATCGTATCTTGGGGTTTCATTTGGAGGTAATCTCAATTCTTTCTTCAATTGCTAATGTGGAATTTAGGTTGGTACACAACAATCATCCTCTCAAGGACCACACAGCTCGTGTCCTCCCATCCAACGAAACTTATATCGTCGTTATCCATAAACGGTACACGCCATCTAATCACCACAATATCAGGAACACTTAGGACACAAGGCTCTATTCGCGAGTTCCCACGAGGGGAAATCCCACACATCCACATGTGGTTCACCTTGTCCAACCCAACCCCAAACCATGCCTCTGATACCTATTGTTGGGAGCGCAACGACCACCAAAGTCAACCCAATATTCCTTCCCTTGGACACCATCTTCTTGTCCATTCTCTTCATCCTTTTCCTCTCCACCTCCTACCAACTGCTCGCCCCCCACTTCCACCACCGCCTTTCTCATACCTATTCCTCTTCCCCACCCACCAATAATCACCATGAAAGAAAACCACATCCAAAACAATTTATACAATAATGCTCGAGATTATAGTGGAAATTACAAGAGCCGCCAGGCTCGCCACTACAAGATAACACAATAGTGAGAGAAGGTGATGATTTTAGAGAAAGAAAGTATACAAATATTGTTGAAGATGCAATAGAAATTAATGGAAAAGAAATAGAGATATGGATGGGATCTCGTGGATTCAAAAGGGAAAAGCAAAGAATGAATGTGAATGCTAGAGAGAGAAAGTTTTACTAGAGAGAAAATGAAAGAGTAGTTTACAGTGATGGGGAAGAAAAGAATGAAAGAGAGAGACGAGTATAAAGGGAAAAGAATGGGCCTTTAAATTTCTTTTTTTTCTTGTGAACATGAACCATGAGGCGGTGGGTGATTGTTGTTAGTGGTGGTGGTGGTGGGTTGATGATTGGGGGAGAGGAATGGGTCGGAGAAGGCTCGTGATGGAAGTGAGGTGAAGATTGGCAGGAGGTAGGGAGGAAAAGGATAAAGAGGAAGGAAAAGACTATGGTGGCTAAGAGGATGGAGATTATGTCGGCATTGGTGTTTGTGGTAGTGGTTGTCATTAGTAGTGGTTTAGCAGTTAAGAAACAGGAATGGCTTGGAGAAGTTTGGTGGTGGAAGTCGCTCATGGGCTTGGTGGGGGGAAGGGGGGGGGATTTGTCACATATTAACCCTAAATCTCTCAAATTGGCATTTGAGACCCTAATTAGCACATCTAATAATTTTTAACAGGATATAGGATATGGATGAAAATGGCATAATAAAACCTTAAAAGTAGAAAGAAGTTGGTAATTTTCTACCTCATTTTAGAGTAGGATATAATTTTAAAACGGCAAAACTATACAATTTGCCATTGTAATTAGGGTTTGCCGACAAAATTGCCACCATACTTTATTTGCACTGTACTATCATTTTCACTAACAATTTTTTCCTTCCCCCTAACATACGTTAAAAACTTAACAGACTTGTTAAAATTTAACGAAAATTTTAACTATTCACATAAAAATATAAGCTAGACTACAATGAGAATAGCTAAAATAACTTAACTTCAAAATAATTTCAAAATGAATAATTTTTATTTATTTTTAATGTGATTAAAAATACAGTAAGGATAAGTTTTCAAACATTAACTATATTGCCATTGTACAATATCCTAGACCTATTAAATGAAAGTGTCCCAACCCACTATTCCACTACCTGGGATAAAGTAATTCTTAGGCTTCCGGATTCCAGAAAGCCGCTCCACCGCCCACCCAACTCCCTCCCTCTTTCACAGCACCCATAACCACACGGTCCACACCGACACACCCCCACATTTACCCGGTCCGCGACCTTTCCCTCTATCTCCACTGATACCCCTTTCCCTCTCCCTTCTTCCCACCTTCCACCCAAGATTTCCTCCTTCCTTTTCCGTCGCCGCGTGCCATCATCACTGGCATCTTATGCCACATTCGTCCTCTTTCACTCCCTCTCAGATCTTGTTACGGCGGAGATAGGAAGAAAAGTCAAACCTACCTTCGATGCACCGGCAACTAGACAACCACTTTATTTCCCTAGATCAAGTTCGTTTGAGATAAACAATGGTTCAGATCTGGTTTGAATTTGTTGATTTTGGTTAATGGGTGAGATGATTTCTTGACTATCCTTAATTTTGTTAAATTTGCAGATGGTTTGATAGTTGTGGGAAAATACAGAATTATGCCCCTGAACTTAAGGATTTGATGCAAATATGCCTCTAACGCCAAAAATTCGCACATTTGTCCCTAAAATAATATGGCAGATTTGACATCCGTTAAATTTTCATCCAATATTTAACAATTATGGAACCTAAATTGAATTAAAACAATGTAAAAGGAGGTAAATTGTGAACTATTAAACTGTAAATCCTAAAGAATATTTATTATAAAATTAATGGCTAAAATAAAAAAAAAAAAGTTTAATTTACAAGTAATACCCTTATCTTCTACCTTCAACTCGTCTCTCACCCCTACCCTCCGGCTACCCTCCAGCGCTGCCGTCTCCGATCATGTGCTCCTTCACCCTTGCCCAACATAAATTAAACCAAACCTAAATCTTTATGTTTCCTTCAAACCCAATCCAATCTAGAAATCATGGCTAAATTTCTCCCCTCCTTCGAAAATATAGTACAATGGCAAACTTGTCACCAAGTGCATAGCATGGTGTCAAATTTTATAGTTTTGCCATTTTAAAACCCATACCGAAAGTACTCAAGTTATACCCTTAATTTTCCCATTCCCGAAAATTTACTATTCCCTTCGCCCCAAAATGAATGACCACTTTCCGTTTTGGACAAATTTAAGAAATTCTAACTTTTTGTAAATTTTAATAGCTAAGGTGTATGAAAATCTTTGTTATCTACTTTTTGAAAGTATAGATTCGCAAGTATGCAATGAATTTTGCAAGTAAGTAATGTGGTGGGAAAAAAATTGGTAAAAAAACATTTAGGGACAAAGTTTTTTACAAAAAGGTCATTCATTTTGGTACAAAATTTTCCTAAAAGTGGTCATTCCCTTTGGGAAAGAGGGAGTATATACTCAGCATTTTTCACATATTGAATGATAAAGCATTACATTATACAAATTCAACTGCGGAAACTAATTAATGCCACATTGCATTTTACAGCATATCTCACACACAATGATGTAGAGAATTGACCTGATTATGTGAGCATCCAAATGTCTTTAAATAAATTGTCTGCAAAAGTGAACACAACACAAAAAAAAAAAACAGTGAGAAACTAAATACTGAATACCGATAAATACGCAAATATATACATGTGTATGTGGACAGACCTGGGTGCCGGGGACTTTGGGGGACTGATGATGCGTTGTGTCTTGGAGAATGGACGGACTTTTCTTATTCTTCTTTGAAATGGAATTGATGCCTACGGCTGCCGCCATCGGAAGCCGAAACCCAGGTGGTGCGCCGCCGCCTACCAATAAATCTTCTATATCTTCCATATCTCCGGCTGGACTGAGCGTCTGTCGACGAGTTGGAGTTTACAACAGCGCTCGGCTTGAGTGTGCTCGATCTTGGCCCCAGTCGAGATTTCTGTGCTGCCGTTATGAAAGTTGGAACCCCCTGACTTTATGGGGGTCAAATCGGATACGGTTAAATACAGAAACCAACAAAATTATCAAAATATTCGTATAAACCAAAAATTTTGGCCAAATGGCCAGAATTCGAATTAAATTCAGCAAAAAATCAAAATCAAATTGCATATGTAAAAATCGAATTTCGACTTCGTTAACCGTTGGATCGTCGTGAAACTTCTGGGCTTTGGTCGCATCCCCTAGGCGCACATGATGACAGTTGGGATCTTCCAAATAATTGCCGGAGAGGGAGAAATGGCCGGCGGCGAAAACTGGCTAAAATTTCCAAAAATTCGCTATATTAAAAATCAAATTCCCGCTTCATTAACCGTTGGATCGTCGTCAAATTTCTGGGGTATGTTCGCATCACTCAGGCGCTCATATTGACCGTTGGGATCAGCAAAATTATCAGCGGTGCCAGAGATATGGCCGACGGCGCAAATCCGGCAAGACATCTCGTTTCACAACATCTCGTGTAGGGCAAGAGCAGGGTTGAAATTTTTCGTTCCCTGTATTTTTCGTTCTCTGTATTTAGTATTTATCGGTCAAATCCCGTGTGATGAGAATTATCCGCAATATTATGCACTACCCATTTCTTGGACAATTTTTTATTTCGCTAAAGAGAATTGTTACATACTCCCTCAGTCCCAATAAGTGCTTCACCCTTTTGGGTGGGCACAAATATTAAGGAAATGGGTGGGAAAAAAAAATGTTGTGAGTGTAATTTGAAAATAGGAGAGAGAATTAGTGGAGGGAATAGTAAATTTGAAAAGTGTTGTGAATGTAATAGTGAATTAGGAGAGAGAATGAGTGGAGGAAATAGTAAAGATTCTTTGCCAAAAAAGGAAAGGTGAAGCTTCTAACGGAACGCTCTTTTGGGTAATTAGTGAAGCTTTTATTGGGACGGAGGGAGTATGCTCATAAAATTGTTTAGTAAACTCATAATTTTAATTTTAAGAACTTCAAAATTGCAATGGAGTGAAATGACTTTACTAGCTTTAAATTCATATGTCCGTACTTATATACTTATTATTTTAAACTCATTGTTATATATACCCGTAACATTAAACTAATACATATATTATGTCATCAATTTTTCATCTTCTCTCTATTACATCATCCAAATCACTTTCACTTATTTTTTTTACAGCCAAGAATTCTTACCTTCCTCTCTCCTATCAATTCTAAAAAAAAAATTATATATATATACGGAGTATATATATATATATATGTTCAAAGCTAAAGCAATGATCAGGGATAAAATGGCTCGTCAATTGAATGTTAATGTAAATTTTCTTCGCTTTCTAAGCATGTAAATATGCTAACTTTTTGTCTTTAACATTCCGTGTTTGTGGCGAAAATTCGGCCAAATATGAATGATTTTTTACCCAGAATCGGCAACACCCATCCGAAAAAGGAATTGGAAATCGGCGACACCCAGCCGAAAAAAATAGTTCGGCGACACCCAGCCGAACCTTTGTAAAAACTCGGCTCTTGTTTGCCGAATCAAGGTTGACAATCGTCCACACCAAGTCGATTAAAACTTAAAAATCACTCACACACAATCGATTTTTTTAACTTTTTTTTGTGACACCCTGCCAAAGTTTTAAATATATTCGGTCACTACTACTGGCCGAACTTTTAAAATAATTTCAGCGTGTTCTTGCCGATTCATATTTTTTCGACGTACATCTCCCTAATTGTTTCATTTAATTGTTGCAGTGTTCATTGGGTGACAACAACTATAACGCAATTGATTTTGAAAGTGTTTTGAGAGACTACACAACAGAATTCACAATCTTTGTATTTTATAGACCGAAAAATAATGTTTTGATTGGGCGCGTAAAAAGGGAGAAGAGCATGGACTTATCATCGTCATAGGTCGGTCAGATAACGGAATCTGTAATTATTCTCCTCGAATGACGCATGTTTGTGAACATTGGGGACATACAATGAAAAGTCAATCTCCCTATCTTCTCAAGAATCTGTCGAAAATGAAATTTTAGGCAAAAGGAAGAAAAATAGAGAAAGCGGAACAAAGAAATGTGATTGTAAGTTTCAGCTGAACATTAAACAAGTCAATGTTGATGGTCAATTGCAATTAAATGTGGTATGTGGCGTTCACAATCATTTGATTTATCAATCCATGTTGGGTCACTCGTATGTTGGTAGATTACAGAAAATGGAGGATGAGTATGTGATAAAAATGTCACATTCAAATAGTCGGGCGAATGATATTTTATATGACTTAAAAGAGAAATTTTCAGAAAACAAATCCGTACTACGGCCTATTTATAATGTCCGCCTAAGAGTGGGGCAACTTAGCATGCGGATCGTTCATAAATCCAACAACTCATGTATAAATTAAATGACCATGGTTACCACTTCGAATATCAGTAATGTGATCAGACAAACGCCATAAAGGAGGTATTCTGTCACGACCCTAATCCTAGGTTCTATTTTGATTTCATGCTTAATCGTGATTATGGAGTGCGTTGCATTCATTTATATGTTTTGCATTATGTTGTGGCAATTATGTATTAATTTAACATTTTTTATAATTTATATGATATTTTAAATATGTTCATAAATTAAATATAATTATTTAATGTTTTATTGAAAATATTAGGAGTGGTGTAGTGAAATAATAATATTGGAAAATTTAATTATATACTTATAAAACCTTTGAGGTACTAAAGTGTAGAACTTTAACTTAAGAAATCTAATTTCATTAACTTAAGCCATGGAGAAGCCTAGGTGGAACATTTTTATGTTCATCCTTGTTGTTTAATTGAGAAAGCTTATTCATTTTCATAAAAGCTTTTCCCAGCAAGTTCTTCCTTGTTTCAAAAAAGAAAAAGAGTACAACCTAGTATTCCATTTTAAAAATCCTCCAGTTATTCTAGAAAAATTCGTTTGACGATCTGTTCGTTTCTAAATGTTCGGGAGGAAAAGGGGAGCATTTTCATCCGAATAGAAGTTGAAAATGACAACTTACTTGAGTTGCTGGAGTCTCCTAGAAAGGAAGACCACAGGTCCCACCGGATAGCCCTGACACAAACTTCTCACCGACCTACGAACATAGCCCTTGAGCCCTCAATGGGAGAAGGGAGAAACGAAAGGCCTCGCCCAGTTGGTCATTCGGCCGATCGCACGGGAGACCTACGAGATAGGCTCAATAACAACCGAGAACAAGAAGTTGACTCGACACATCGGAGGAAGTTAGAGGCTGAATGAACTAGAGGCAGGTCGCCTCCGGGAGTAAGAGGTGCGCCCTCAGATGGTGGTTACTCACCTCCAAGAGGAGATAGAAGGCAGAGGTCCCCTCCTAGGGTTGAAAGGGAGCGAATGCCTTCTAGTAGGATACACCAAAGGGAGGAGCAACAGAAGTTAAACTCCATTTCCCACCACAGGGATTAAGCGCCTGGCTTTGATGCTAAAGAGTTATTGAACCTCAAACGGAGGCTAGATGATATGGAGGAAGGTCGCCAGGTAACCAATGGCAGGGTCGAACGAAATGATAGCATTCTTCGACCGCTAGCCAAATGGATGTTGGATGAGGGTCCTCCCGAACCAGGTTGTGAGTTACCCGTCCTAGAAAAATATGATGGGATAACCAATGCCTGGAATCACATGCAACACTTCGAGGCATCTATGTGGTTGGTCTCATCCAAAGATGGTGTGCTTTGTAAGGAGTTGACGAGCACATTCACTGGTGCCGCCCTAACGTGGTTCCGTGGATTGTCTACGGGTTGTATCAACACTTGGAGGTATATCCGACGTAAGTTCTTGGAGATGTTCTCGACCGCAGGAGCACGTAAGAAAACGGTCACCAACTTGAACAACATAGCCCAGGGGAATACTGAGAGCACCATGAACTTCTTTATGAGATTTAAGGAGTTGGTCGACCAGATTGAGGAAGATTTGACGGACATATAAGTTATCAATTGCTTCAGGAATGGAGTTTCCTCCCATGACTTAGATTACGATCTGCAAGTTAGGCAAGCGTCCCCGAGGAAGTACTTGTTTGATAGGGCGTATGCTGTTGTTGTGGCTAAGGAATGCAAAGACAGGAAGAGGGGCACTAAGAACACCGACACAGGAGAGTCGCCCAAAGGGATGACCACCAGAGTTGACCCAGACAATGGTAAGGGGAAAACCGTACTAGGGCGACTGAGAGAGTCCCTGAAAACTTCACTCCCCTCATGGTTAGCCGGACTGAGATAATGATCATTGTCTATCTGGCTCCACTGTCCCCATGACCCCCAAAACAAGTTTCGTCGAGACAACAACAAGTACTATGAGTACCATAAAGATACAAGCCACAATACTAAGGACTGCATGAGTTTGAAGTGACCTTGACTTTTAGGTTTTGACTCAGAGAATGATCGACATGGGATATACATCTAGGATTTATGACAAGGATTGGGTCAAGAACCAACCAAATCTAGGACAGAGTGTGATGCAAATAGTGCATGGTTGACACTGGCGAGGATGGGAGGTTTGGAATGATCACGTGCGCGCAAGAGAGGCATAGGAACACCTTTCGAACTGTAACTAAGACCATCCCGGGTTTGGGGTTGTAGTGTGCAAGTGTACATGGTAAGAGTGCGTGTAGTGTGCGGTCACTAAAATTCCTTTTTGAGTAAAAATAAGAGTTTTGCATAATGTGTCATAAAGATATGTACAAATATATATATATATATATATATATATATATATACACATAATTTTTTATTTTATTTTTGAATAAACAGAATAAAAAAAGAAAAAGTAAAACACATACACGCACACATAACAGTCAAAGAAGGGGTAAAACAAAAGTTTGACCCACACCATGTTTTAAAAATCTTTTTAAAAGATTTAAAACATTGGTCCCGAGCAGAGTCGCCAACTGAAATTATCCGATCTGGATTCGCCTGCCCCCGCGAAGGAGGCTCGGGCAGATTTTGTTTCAAAGATGGGACGGATGAATATCTTTGAAAAGAGAGTCGCCACGCCGTTTTGATTATGTCCAAAACATTGAAAAAAAGGCTTTTTGTTGTGTGATGAGATTTTTGAGTTCGGAGGTTAGGTTACGCCTCGGGAAGAGATTTTTGAGCTCACCCGACACGCCTCATATACATGAGTCTTTCTAAACCCTTCTTTGAAATTTGTGTGTGTGTGTGTGTGTTTTAAGAAATAGAATACATTGGAAAGTAAATAAAGTAAAGACAGTACATGGAATATGAACAAACCACTATCACCGTCAGACCTCCATTCTTGTGCACATTGTGCATGGAAGATCTTATGGGATCACGTAGATAGTTTGGGTCTACGTATACAGTAAATAAAGACTACATTATAAACAATATATTTTAAGCAATAATGTATTTAAATACTTGGAAATTAAAGCGTTTATTTAGAGTTCGGAAGGAGATCTCACCAATGTTGGTTACGTTCTATCTTCCTAGGTTTTGTTTGTGTAGGAAGTGAGGGTTTGCTCAGGTGGTTTGTTTAGGGTGATTTAAAGACGAGAGAAATTCTGCTCTCACTTAGGCAGAATCTCCCCTAATTAACTCTCGTTCGCACTCGAATTCTCGTCGCTACGGGGGCGTTTTTGGAGAGCGTCGGACCGGTTTACATTTCCGAGTTTGGGCGAGGAAAGAGTTTGGAGAATTTTGGTGTGTTGAAATGAGGTTGTAGAGGGATGTATTTATAGGGCCTGAAAACGTGCAAAGAGGTCCGCACGGATCACTCAAGCACTGTCAGATTTGTCATCATTTTCTTGACTTTTGTGTCGTGTTAACAAGGAGGTCCGCAAGAACAACTATAGTTACATAGAGGTCCACACGGCCTAGTAGGTAATGTCAGATTTTTTTGACTTTTGTGCCATCTCTGTAGCGCCTTTCTGACAATTCATAATGCCTGGAAAGTCCCTCTTTTGGTTTACTTTGATCAGTTTGGTCTTTGGGAAGTTACGGGTCTTCGTAATCGCGGGGAGGTGAACCATTAGTGTTTTCCGTATGCTCGGATAGAGAGCGGTCCGGATTGGGGTACTTACAGGTTTGGATATAATTGTGTAAATCTTAGGATTTATAAGAGGTTAGAGGGGTCATGGAGAGAGTTAACTTTATAGGAGTGTGTCACCATATTAAAACGATGGAGATTGTTTTTTGGTGAGATTAGGTTTCCTGAGGGTTAGAGTATGGGGATCTGGCTGTGAACGACCTTCGGGGCATCCGCTTCCGTCTCTTTAACGAACATATTGACTGCTTAATCATTTTTTATATCAAGTCGAATAAATCTCTGTTTCCTCGTCATAGGCTTGATTTCCCAGGAGAATCTAGGTCGTCCATAGATAGATCGAATCCATCTTCATCTAAGACTGATTCCCCTATTTCTTTGTCTTCTATAGAAATGGCAGCCAATGATCAACAAGCAGCCAGAGTGAGACGTCAAGCTCCTCCTCTTGAAGGATTGTGGACAAGTTATGTTCCACGGTGGTCGTTGGTCGTAATAAAAGGGGTTACGTGTCCCCCAGGCTCCAGGTCGACAAAATATCTGCTGAATCACGTATTAGGATCTTCCACAGCCTTTTTGAGGTGCCCCGGGTAGACTTCCAGCTAACCCACTACACTGAGAGACAGAGAAAAGCCCAGTCTTGGTTGCATTGGACCCTTATTTCAACTAGGGTGGCCTTCTACTATAGCCATTTTGAGATATGGTTGAGACTCATCCTAGATCTCTAGATCCCTTTATTTGCGAGTTTCTAGAGTGTATAGCTGATGTGCCAATGCAACTTGAAGCAAATGCAGTTAGGGTACTGGTTACCTTTGCTATGGTGTGCAGGTTTATAGGGTACGAGCCATGTATGCACGTATTTAGCAGATTCTTTAAAGTGGTTGTTAATGATACGACCAGGGAGATTAGCAACCCAACCAAAGCTAAGGCCCCCAAGCTCTTCTCCAACTTGCCCAACGAGGTTTCGGGCCGAAATAGCCAGTTGATCATTGTAGAGAGTAGGAAGGGTTGAGAGTTCCACTGCCGGAGGACGATTCTGAGTCCATGAAGGAGGACGAGTACTGGGTCCTAGATTGGAGTAATGAGCTAACTCGTACGTTGACAGTCGTTGCTCGCAAAAGCACAGCTAGTTGGGCTACGTTGGAGTCGAGCAAGGATTACTACATCCAAGCTGGGATGATGATGGGAGGTGAAGGAGGTGTAGCCCCTTTGATTCCAATAATAAGGAGCCTTAGGTTTCCAGACTGAGTCATCCATGAGAGAGAGAGAGAGGTTTGCGACCCAATGCCAATATTGTAAAAGAAATCTGGATCACTGCAAGAACATGTTTCACTATGGCGGTTAAGTACTTATCTTGTTTTTCCTTTTGCTTAGTTTTTGCCCATCTGCTTTATACTGACACCTTTTTTTTTGCCTTGTGCAGTTCTTACCCCCGCTTCGGAATCAAAAATGGAGCGCATCGTCGATTTGGGAGATCGTCGTAGAAGCCGCAAGGACCATGACAGAGCCAATGCTCGGGCTAGCGGGGAGAGTGAAGCCATTGCTAGGAACAACTTGATCCAAAAAGAAGGAGTGGGGATGGTTCCCATTGATGGTACTAAGCCCGTCCAACCCATCGAGCCAGAAGTATAAAAGGAGGCCCACAGGGCGGAGGGGAGACTGGAGCCGATGCCAGCTCTGGGGGTCGAGAAACGACCCACAACTTGAGTCAATGGAGGGCCAAGAATCTCCCTATTTTCTCAAGAATCTGTTTAAAATGAAATTTTAGGCAAAGGGAAGAAAAATAGAGAAAGCAGAACAAAGAAATGTGATTGTAAGTTTCAGTTGAACATTAAACAAGTCAATGTTGATGGTCAATTGCAATTAAATGTGGTATGTGGAGTTCACAATCATTTGATTTATCAATCCATGTTGGGTCACTCGTATGTTGGTAGATTACAGAAAATGGAGGATGAGTATGTGATAAAAATGTCACATTCAAATAGTTGGGCGAATGATATTTTATATGACTTAAAAGAGAAATTTTCGGAAAACAAATCCGTACTACGGCCTATTTATAATGCGCGCCTAAGAGTGGGGCAACTTAGCATGCGGATCGTTCATAAATCCAACAACTCATGTATAAATTAAATGACCATGGTTACCACTTCGAATATCAGTAATGCGATCAGACAAACGCCATAAAGGAGGTATTCTGTCACGACCCTAATCCTAGGTTCTATTTTGATTTCATGCTTAATCGTGATTATGGAGTGCGTTGCATTCATTTATATGTTTTGCATTTTGTTGTGGCAATTATGTATTAGTTTAACATTTTTTATAATTTATATGATATTTTAAATATGTTCATAAATTAAATATAATTATTTAATGTTTTATTGAAAATATTAGGAGTGGTGTAGTGAAATAATAATATTGAAAAATTTAATTATAGACTTATAAAACCTTTGAGGTGCTAAAGTGTAGAACTTTAACTTAAGAAATCTAATTTCATTAACTTAAGCCATGGAGGAGCCTAGGTGGAACATTTTTATGTTTATCCTTGTTGTTTAATTGAGAAAGCTTATTCATTTTCATAAAAGCTTTTCCCAGCAAGTTCTTCCTTGTTTCCAAAAAGAAAAAGAGTCCAACCTAGTATTCTATTTTAAAAATCCCCCAGTTATTCTAGAAAAATTCGTTTGACGATCCGTTCGTTTCTAAATGTTCGGGAGGAAAAGGGGAGCATTTTCATCCGAATAGAAGTTGAAGTTTGTCATTTTCATTTTTAGGTAAGTTATTATATTTTCCTTCAATTGCATGCTCATTTAGTGTTAAAGTTGATGTTGTTGTTTAATGGTTGCATGTGATTTTAACAAAGTAAGAAGCACCAAACGGGTCAAACGTCTACATGCGACCTACCAGGTCCCTCAGCCCCTCACCCTAGTAGGAGAGACATACTCTTGGAAAGGGCGAAGGTGTTACGGAGCTTGTTGGAAGTTCATGACGACTTACTTGAGTTGCTGGAGTCTCCTAGAAAGGAAGACCACAGGTCCCACCGGATAGCCCTGTCACAAACTTCTCACCGACCTAAGAATATAGCCCTTGAGCCCTCAATGGGAGAAGGGAGAAACGAAAGGCCTCGCCCAGTTGGTCATTCGGCCGATCGCACGGGAGACCTAAGAGATAGGCTCAATAACAACCGAGAACAAGAAGTTGACTCGACACATCGGAGGAAGTTAGAGGCTGAATGAACTAGAGGCAGGTTACCTCCGGGAGTAAGAGGTGCGCCCTCAGCTGGTGGTTACTCACCTCCAAGAGGAGATAGAAGGCAGAGGTCCCCTCCTAGGGTTGAAAGGGAGCGAATGCCTTATAGGAGGATACACCAAAGGGAGGAGCAACAGAAGTTAAACTCCATTTCCCATCACAGGGATTAAGTGTCTGGCTTTGATGCTAGAGAGTTATTGAACCTCAAGCGGAGGCTAGATGATATGGAGGCAGGTCGCCAGGTAACCAATGGCAGGGTCGAACGAAATGATAGCATTCTTCGACCGCTAGCCAAATGGATGTTGGATGAGGGTCATCCCGAACCAGGTTGTGAGTTACCCATCCTAGAAAAATATGACGGGATAACCAATGCATGGAATCACATGCAACACTTCGAGGCATCTATGTGGTTGGTCTCATCCAAAGATGGTGTGCTTTGTAAGGAGTTGACGAGCACATTCACTGGTGCCGCCCTAACGTGGTTCCGTGGATTAGCTATGGGCTGTAACAACACTTGGAGGTATATCCGACGTAAGTTCTTGGAGAGGTTCTCGACCGCAGGAGCACGTAAGAAAACGGTCACCAACTTGAACAACATAGCCCAGGGGAATACTGAGAGCACCATGAGCTTCTTTATGAGATTTATGGAGTTGGTCGACCAGATTGAGGAAGATTTGACGGACATATAAGTTATCAATTGCTTCAGGAATGGAGTTTCCTCCCATGACTTAGATTACGATCTGCAAGTTAGGCAAGTGTCCCCGAGGAAGTACTTGTTTGATAGGGCGTATGATGTTGTTGTGGCTAAGGAATGCAAAGACAGGAAGAGGGGCACTAAGAACACCGACTCAGGAGAGTCGCCCAAAGGGATGACCACCAGAGTTGACCCAGACAATAGTAAGGGGAAAACCGTACTAGGGCGACTAAGAGAGTCCCTGAAAACTTCACTCCCCTCACGGTTAGCTGGACTGAGATAATGAACATTGTCTATCTGGCTCCACTGTCCCCATGAACCCCCAAAACAAGTTTCGTCGAGACAACAACAAGTACTATGAGTACCATAAAGATACATGCCACAATACTAAGGACTGCATGAGTTTGAAGTGACCTTGACTTTTAGGTTTTGACTCAGAGAATGATCGACATGGGATATACATCTAGGATTTATGGCACGGATTGGGTCAAGAATCAACCAAATCTGGGACAGAGTGTGATGCAAATAGTGCATGGTTGACACTGGCGAGGATGGGAGGTTTGGAATGATCTCGTGCCCGTAAGAGAGGCATAGGAACACCTTTCGAACTGTAACTAAGACCATCCCAGGTTTGGGGTTGTAGTGTGCAAGTGTACATGGTAAGAGTGCGTGTAGTGTGCGGTCACTAAAATTCCTTTTTGAGTAAAAACAAGAGTTTTGCATAATGTGTCTTAAAGATATGTACAAATATATATATATATATATATAAATATATATATATATATATATATATATATATATATATATATATATATATATATATATATATATATATATATATATATATACATAATTTTTTATTTTATTTTTGAATAAACAGAACAAACAAAGAAAAAGTAAAACACATAGACGCACACATAACAGTCAAAGAAGGGGTAAAACAAAAGTTTGACCCACACCATGTTTTAAAAATCTTTTTAGAAGATTTAAAACATTGGTCCCGAGCAGAGTTGCCAAATGAAATTACCCGATCTGGCTTCGCCCGCCCCCGCGAAGGAGGCTCGGGTGGTTTGTTTAGGGTGATTTAAAGACGAGAGAAATTCTGCTCTCACTTAGGCAGAATCTCCCCTAATTAACTCTCGTTCGCACTCGAATTCTCGTCGCTACGGGGGCATTTTTGGAGAGCGTCGGACCGGTTTCTGTTTCCATTTTTGGCTGGGGAAAGCTGGAGGTAGTTTTGGTGTATTGAAATGAGGTTGTAGAGGGATGTATTTAAAGGGCCTGAAAACGTGCAAAGAGGTCCGCACGGATCACTCAAGCACTGTCAGATTTGTCATCATTTTCTTGACTTTTATGTCATTGGCCTGTTAACAAGAAAGTCCGCAAGAACAACTATAGTTACATAGAGGTCCACACGGCCTAGTAGGTAATGTCAGATTTTTTTGACTTTCATGCCATCTCTATAGCGCCCTTCTGACAATTCTTAATGCCTAGAAAGTCCCTCTTTTGGTTTGCTTTGATCAGTTTGGTCTTTGGGAAGTTATGGGTCTTCATAATCGCGGGGAGGTAAACTATTAGTGTTTTCCGTATGCTCAGATAGAGAGCGGTCCGGATTGGGGTACTTACAGGTTTGGATATAATTGTGTAAATCTTAGGATTTATAAGAGGTTAGAGGGGCCATAGAGAGAGTTAACTTTATAGTAGTGTGTCACCATATTAAAACGATGGAGATTGTTTTTTGGTGAGATTAGGTTTCCTGAGGGTTAGAGTATGGGGATCTAGCTGTGAACGACCTTCGGGGCATCCGCTTCCGTCTCTTTAACAAACATATTGACCGCTTAATCATTTTTTATATCAAGTCGAATAAATCTCTATTTCCTCATCATAGGCTTGATTTCCCAGGAGAATCTTGGTCGTCCATAGATAGCTCGAATCCATCTTCATCTAAGACTGATTCCCCTATTTCTTTGTCTTCTATAGAAATGGCAGCCAATGATCAACAAGCAGCCAGAGTGAGACGTCAATCTCCTCCTCTTGTTTTTCCTTTTGCTTAGTTTTTGTCCATCTGCTTTATAATGACACCTTTTTTTTTGCCTTGTGCAGTTCTTACCCCCGCTTTGGAATCAAAAATGGACCGCATCGTCGATTTGGGAGATCGTCGTAGAAGCCGCAATGACCATGGCAGAGCCAATGCTCGGGCTAGCGGGGAGAGTGAAGCCATTGCTAGGAACAACTTGCTCCAAAAAGAAGGAGTGGGGATGGTTCCCATTGGTGGTACTAAGCCCGTCCAACCCATCGAGCCAGAAGTATAAGAGGAGGCCCATAGGGCGGAGGGGAGACTGGAGCTGATGCCAGCTTTGGGGTCGAGAAATGACCCATAACTTGAGTCAATGGAGGGCCAAGAATGCCAGGTCGACTTAGTGGATCAAGATATGGATCTCGAAGGCCAAGACGACACGGAGGGCAATCTAGCCCTTACCCGAACTAGTAAAAGGTCAAGGGAAGAGGTAGTTCCAGAAGTTGTTGGCCACTCTAGGCCGTCGGGCTCCAGGTCCAGCATTCCAGTTGGTTAAGCTCCCACTTCAAGGGATGCAGGGGAGGTGCAGTTTATGGTAGATGTACTGGGTAATGTGGCCCCCTTGAATAGGGTGTATTCCCTCTGCCGTGAGTACCCTGAGTTGGCTCTGGGCCGGGCCATAATCCGTTGAGCAGCATATAGGGGCCTGCTTGCCATCGTTTCTGAGGAGGGCTTTACCCTAGAGGAGTTCAGTGACCGCTCCGGCCTACTTGCTTTTGAGGTAATACTTAGAATCTTCTCACAGATTTATCATTCACGTTCACTATCAATAGCTTGATCATTTAATTTCTGTCTTGCAGTCTTTAGCTCTGATTGAGCAAGCCAAGTGCAGTTGGGGGCGGTCCTGGAGAAGGAACAGATTGCTAAAGCCAACTACGCCATAAAGGCTAAGGAGGTAGTGAAGATGAAGAGAAAGCTGAATGAGCTGGACTCTCAATGCTCGGCCCTTCAAACAGACCATTTTAATGTTGAAAGGAGAGAGACAAGGCGTATCAGGCCTTGAAGGTGGCTAAGGAGCAGTTAGCTCCTCTGCAAGAGCGGGTCGACTCCTGGGCTCCGACCAAGGCTGCCTTGGAGGAAGAGGTCTCCCAAACCAAGCAAGGTAAGGTTGAGTTGGAGGGGCAGGTTTAGCAACTGTCCCAGTTCCAAGATCGCAACAATAGATCGCTTAAGCTTGATAAGGATCACAGGGCTGCTCGGCTCAAGTGGGAGGAGGAAGCCCAGGATAAAGAAGGGCAGCCGTTGAGAAGTTTAATATTTTGTATCGACCTTGAAAGGCACTCCAGGCACAGCCCTTGGAATTTTTTTTGTGTGAGTTTTCATTCACCAATAAAGACGACCTAGGGGCACCCAAACAGAAGGAATCTAAAGGGAAAGAGCCGTCGAGCCAGCAGGTTTGCTTGTGGACTGCTGGAAAGTATTCAGACGGGTATGCAACAAGAAAAGTTAGTGGGGCTGAGATCATCTTGGTCGAGCACGAGAGCGAGAAGCTGTTCGAGGAAGCTCTGAGGTTCAAATTTCAAGCCTTTAACAACTAGGCCGAGTATGAGGCCCTAATAGCGGCCATCGAGTATGCCAAGTGCTTCAGAGCGACCAAGATAGTACCTTATTGTGATTCCCAATTGATTGTTCATCAATTCAGAGGTGAATATGTGGTACTTAATATGATCCTGGTAAAGTATTGGCAGTTAGTTAAGAAACTGATCCAAGACTTGAGTTTTGGGAAATCCAGAGGGTAGGCCGCGAAGACAGCGAGTTGGCAGATCTACTTTCGAAGCTAGCTACATCAGAGAGAACACAACCAACCCATCTCTTACTTAGAACAACCAGCGTACGAAAGAGTTCAGATTATAAGCTTGGAGAATAGTGCTAAGTGCTGGATTAACAAGATCAGGGCTTACATTGAGACGGGCGAGCTGCCAGAAGACGAACAAAAAGCTAAAGTGATCAAGAAAAAAATCCCCCAGATACACTATTTATGGGGAAACTTTATTCAGAAGGTCCTTCATCAAACCACTCTTAAGGTGTGTCCATCCTCAATAAGTCCCACATTTTTTGTTCGAGGTACACATTGGAGTATGTGGTGGGCACCCAGGGGCCAGAACTTTGGCAAACAAGATAATCACTTTAGGGTATTACTGACCACACTTAAGGGAGGATGCTTGTGAGTTCGTGCAGAATTGTGACAAATGCCAAAACTATGCCGATCTGCCTAAGCTACTAACCACCGAGTAAAGTCTTGTGATTGCTAGCTGGTCGTTCAATATGTGGGGAGTAGATTTGATTGAGCCCTTACCACCTACCCGTGGAAATTATACGTATGTGATCGTGGAAATAGATTACTTCACAAAATGGATAGAAGCAAATCCTCTAGCTAAGATTACTGAGGAAAACGCCATCAACTTCATCCATAACTACATTTGGTGTCACTTTGGAGTACCACGTTCAATCGTGTCCGATAATGATCTGCAGTTCTCGATTGCTTTTGAGACAGAGATGAACTGCCTAGGAGTCAAGCATTGGAAGTCTTCAGTCGCCTATCCCCAAGGCAACGAACAAGCAGAGGCAGCTAACAAGTGGTTTTATCGGCTTTAAGTAAGAATTTGGATGGGCGAGCAGGAAGATGGTGGGACGAACTCCCACTTTCTCTATGGGCAGTCCGCACAGCCACCTGGGGGCCTACAAGGGAAACCCCATTTGCTCTTACTTATGGGTCGGAGGTCATGCCACCAGCTGAGCTACAGATTCCTACAACCAGGGTTGCACTATTTGACCAGACTAAGAACAACTCTAACATGTTGATCGACTTAGACTTGCTCAATGAAATACGAATGACGGCCTAACTCATAATGGTTAACTACAAAACAGAAAACCAAGGGGTACCACGATAAAAGGGTCAAGAAAGGGTCGTTCAGAGTCGGAGACTTTGTCTTGAGGAAGATTGAGGTGACTGGGTGTAAGCCGAACAAAACAAGCTGTCAACCAACTAGGAAGGTACATACATCATTACAAGGGTAGTCAAGGAAGGGACCTACATGATAGGAAATCTTGGAGGAAGCAATCTAAAACACACTTGGCATGCTAGGTTATGTATTCAATACAAGGGCATGCTCCTCAAAAGTTCTACCAACGTTATTGTTTCATGCTTTCTATGTATTAGCTCAGATCCGACTCTTAGTCGATCTCATTCTTAAACATATTCGACTAAAGCCTTAGTTGATCTCGTTCTTAAACAAATCGACTAAAGCCTTAGTCGGACTCATTCTAAAACAGTTTCGACTAAAGCCTTAGTCAATCTCGTTCTTAAACAGATTCGACTAAAGCCTTAGTCAATCTCATTATTACACAGATTCAACTAAAGACTTAGCCAATCTTATTCTATAAACTGGCTCAACTAATACCTTATTCTGTCTTGTTATCTATAATAGGTCCGACTAAAGTCTTGGTCTATCTCATTCTCATATTAGTTTAGCAGTTATGAAAACACTTTGCTCGATAAAATAAGGATAAAATCAACTAGCATTCAAAGGTTGGTCTCCCAAAAGCGAGCTAAGACAAGTTGATACAAAAGTTATAAAGGAAAATGCCTCCTAAACCGGGCCAATGTATAGCGATCAAATAAAATATAAATATTGTTAAGACTTGTTCATTACAAGGAAATCAAAAGAACTGCTACTGTTGCTGCTGCTGTTGCTGCTTCGCATCTTAAAAAACTTGGCCCTTAGTCACCTCCCTTTTCTCCTCTGCATCCTGCTTTGCAATAACAACTAGGTCGTTGGAGTTATAGGTGACTAGAGAGTGGTCGGTGCAGGTTAGGTCATCATAGCGATCCTGAAAAGCCTATTGGGCCAATTTACCAACACTCAAGTCGACAATCGGATCCACTATGGCCCGATGAGCCATATGTTAAAGCCCTATATCATAGAAATCCCGAGCTTGATACACGATGATATTGTATCATTCATCACTAGCTTTAAAATTCTCAACAACCGCCCTCTCTCTAGCCTGGGCCTCCTCCTCCCACTTGAGCCGAGCAACCCTGTGATCCTCATCAAGCTTGAGAAATTTGTTGTTGCGATCTTGGAATAACTAGGATAGTTGCTCAACCTGCCCCTCTAACTCAGCCTTACCTTGCTTGGTTTGAGCGGCCCTTCCTCCAAGGCAGCCTTGGTCGGAGCACATGAGTCGACCCGCTCCTGCAGAGGAGCTAATTGCTCCTTAGCCACCTTCAAGGCCTTATACGCCTCTTCTCTCTCCTACTCAGCATTAAAATGGGCCGTCTTAAGGTCCAAGCATTGAGAGTCCAGCTCTTTCAGCTTTATCTTCAGCTCTCCTGCCTCCCTAGCCTTCCTAGCGTAGTTGGCTTTAGCGACTGTGCCTTCTTCAGGGATGCACTCTAACTGCACTTGGCTTGCTCAATTAGAGCTAAAGAATGTGAGACAGAAATGAAACAATCAAGATAATGATAGTGAAATTGAATGGGAAAACTGTGAGAAGATTCTAAGTGTTACCTCGGAAGCAAGTAGGCCGGAGCGGTCAGTGAACTCCTCTAGGGTCTAACCCTCCTCAGCAAATATGGCAAGCAGGTCCCTATCCACCGCTCGACAGATTATGGCCTAGCTCAGACCCAACTCGGGGTACTCACGGCAGATGGAATTCACCCTAGTCAAAAGGGTCACATTACCCAGTGCATCTACCATAGACTGCACCTCCCCTGCATCCCTTGAAGTGGGAGCTTGACCAACTGGAATGCTGGACCTGGAGCCCGACGGTCTAGAGAGTCCATCACCTTCTGGAACTACTGCCACCCTTAACCTTTTCCTGGTTCGGGTAAGGGATAGATCGCCCTCTGTGTTATTTTGGCCTTCGAGATCGAGCTACAGATCCACAAAGTTGGCCTGGCATTCTTGGACCTCCATTGACTCAAGTAGAGGGTCGTTACTCGACCTCGGAGCTAGCTCTGGCTACACTCTCCCCTCCAACCTGGGGCCTCCACTTGTACTTCTGTCTCGATGGGTTGGATGGGCTAAGTACCATCAATGGGAACCATCCCTACTCCTTCTTTTGGGATCAAGTTGTCCCTAGCAATGGTTTGAGTCTCCTTGCTAGCCCGAGCATTAGCTCTACCATGGTCCCTGCGGATTCTACGACAATCTCCTAAATTAACGATGCGCTCCATTTGTGATTCCTGAGCTGGGGTAAGAACTACACAAGGCAAAATGAAGGGTGTCAGTATAAAGAGGATGGACAAAAACTTAAGCAAAAGGAAAAACAAGATAAGTACTTAACCGCCATAATGAAACAGGTTCTTACAGTGGTTCGGATTTCTTTTACAGAAGTGGAATTGGGTGGAAAATATCCATCTCTCTCGTGGATAACCCAGTCTGGATACCTAAGGCTCCTTATTATTGGAACCAAAGGGGCTACACCTCCATCAAATCCCATCATCATCCCAGCCTGGATGTAGTAATCCTTTCTCAACTCCAACGTAGCCCAACTAACTGTGCTCTTGCGATCAACGACTGTCAACCTACGAGTTAGCTTATCACTACAATCTGGGACCCAGTACTCGTCCTCCTTCATGGGCTCAGAATCCTCCTCCGGTAGTGGGAACTCCCAACCCATCCTACTCTCCCCCATGGCCAAGTGGCTATTCCAGCCTGAAACCTTGTCGGGCAAGTTGGAGAAGAGCTTGAGGGCCTTAGCTTTAGCTGTGGCGCTAATCCCCCAAGTCATATCATTAACAATCACTTTAAAGAATCTCCTAAAGACGTGCATACATGGCTCGTACCCTACGAACCTGCACACCATAGCAAAGGCCACCAGCACCCTAACTGCATTGGCTCCAAGTTGCATCAGCACATCGGCTATACACTTTAGAAATTCACAAATAAAGGGATTTAGGGGGAGTCACAACCCTACCTTAAATTGGCCATAGTAGAAGGCCACCCTGGTTGAACTAAAGGCCTAATGCGACCAAGACTGGGCTTTCCTCTGTCTCTCGGTATAGTGGGATAGCTGGAAGTCTGCCCAGGGGAACCTCAATGTGCTTGTGAAGGATCCTAATACGTGATTCAGATGATTTTTTTCCGACTTGGGGCCTGGGGGCCATGTAACCCCTTTCATTACGGCCATCGACCACCGTGGAAAAGAACTTGTCCATAATCCTTCCATGGGAAGAGGTCGATGTCTCACTCTGGCTGCTTGCTGCTTGCTGGTCATTGGCTGCCATTTCTACAAAAGATAAAGAAATAAGGGAATAAGTACTAGATGAAGAAGGATCCGAGCTATCTAAGGACGACTTATATTCCCCTGAGAAAGCAAGCCCATAACGAGGAAACAGAGGTTTATTCGACTTGATATAGAAAATGATTAAGTGGTCAATGAGTTTGTTAAAAAGACAGATTCGGATATCTCGTAGGTCGTTCACAGCCAGATCCCCCATACTCTCAATCGCAGAAAACCCAATCTCACCAAAAAACAAATTCCATCGTTTTAATATGGTGACACACTCATCTAAAGTTAACTCTCTCCATGGCCCCTCTAACCTCTTATAAATCCTAAGATTTACACAATTATATCTATACCTAGACCCCAAATCGAAGCCTAAGGTTCTTTCCATGGAGGAAAAAAAGGAAAAACTTCAAAATCAAACCCAAAAAATCAAAATTGAAGAATACCTGATGTTTTGGAAGAAGGAAAAGAGAATTGTGTCACCAGAGTAGAATTCGCAGACGCTGGGGATAATCTCTTGCTTTTGCTCCTTCTAGGTGCTTAAGATTTTGAAGATGGTAAGGTTTGCAAAGGAGTTGTATTTTCCTTTTATACCTCCCTTTTCCTTACCTGAATTGGAAAGGTTTGGATAACGGTTGGATTATTATCAAATCATGGGCTGAATTAAAAGCCCACACCAGTTCCCAAGACGAATGTCCAATCGATAAAATCCATAACATTAAGTGCAAAAATGAACGATTAAGAGCTAAGCGACAAAGTAGAAAAGAATGGAAATTATAGAAGGACAAAGTGGATATGACCCTACCATTGGATAGTACTCGTCGAGTGCTTTTCAACAGTATGTGGCACATTTCAATCGGAGTCCGTATGAATAAGTTATGACCTCTGAAAGTTTGCCGAATAAGGTACAAGTTAGCGAAGCACGAAGGGAGACCGCACAAGCGAATGAGGGCGACCACACAAGTGAGCCAAGAACAAATTATGTTTCCAATTGTGCGATCGCACAAGGCCGCGTGACAGCTTTCTCAAATTTCCTTTTCCGACTCGATTTTGGCCCACATTTCGTAATTTTGACCCTCCTCTATCCCCCAAGTATATATAGAAAAACTCCAGCCATATTTTGATATATCCTAGGTTTTATTATTGTATTGAAGAAGTCTTGTAAGGATTCAAGGTCCATGTTTTATTTTCTTATTTTCTCTTTTATGCTATTCATAGCTAAATTATTGATTTGTGGATTGAGTAATAACCATTAGATCTTTATGCTAAGTTTTAATTTTTCCCTATTTAATTCTCATTCTTGTTGATCTCAATATTTTTAAAGTTATTTTTAGGTTTCAATTGTATGATAAAATACTTTGGGCCTTTAAATTAATTTGGGTATAAATTGTTACACTAACATGTATAATTTATACATTGACCATTGTTTAGATGAATAGATTTATTTTAGAACCTAGAGGAAATCATATAAATCTAGGTTCCTTTGTTATTACAATATAATTGGATCTTTTGAATGTTTATATTAACCTAACGGGAGGCATAAACAACAGAGAGATATTAGGGTTGCAATACGCATATCAAACGTTCCAACCCTAATCTTTTGTGAACGAACATTTGAATGAGATTGATCATTTTTTATCCCCTTTGTAGTAGCATAAAGTGATAATAGTTATAAATCTCAATTCATAAATACATTGTTTTCTTGATTTATTTTACTTGCTTTAATTCTTGCTTTGTTAGTTTAATAATTAATCGACCAAATCAAAACCCCTTTTTTAGTTACTTTTGCATTATTTAAATATACTTGTTCACACACGAGTCTATTTGGATTCGACCCTTGCATGTGTGCATAATACTACTACGGATCACTATTACACTTGCTATGTAAATTATTAAAAGAGTAGAAATTCTCCATCATAATGCAACTAGTGTAATATCAACATAACAAGGTAAGCAGGCATAAGTCTCATTAAAACATTAAAAATCAATAATAATTCTAAAAAAAAATGACCAAAATTACTTAAATTTTTGGCCAGGAGTGGTAGAAATTACTTCAAATTTCGGCAGGTAGTGGTTGACTAAAACGCAAAAAATCGGTCGGGTGTGCATGAAAAATTGAAGAAAATCGGCCAGGAGTGGCGGACCAAATCTTGAAATTTGGGCATCCATGGCCCAACCATGGATACAAAGATTTGAACTGAAATTGAAACCATAACAAATTTGAACAAATAATACCCTATGAAGTGATTTTCAAATATAAATATAAGATTTAAACCAATTTACCTCTCCTTAGGGTGTTTTATTTTTGAAAATCACTTCATAGGGTTTTATTTCTTCTTCTTCTCCTTCTCCTTCTTCTCCTTCTCCTTCTCCTTCTTCTCCTTCTCCTTCTCCTTCTTCTTGTAGGGGAAATATAGGGTCTTGATCTTGATACTGAGGCCGGATATGTGATTGAATCGTGTATAATCCACTTTCCGAATAAAGTATTTCGACCCTTAATGCCTGGGTTACACAAAATCTTTATTGGGATAAGACAATCACTCAATTTGTTTCTAGGCAAAGAGAACAAATCTAAACTGTGAGAATTGATTGCTTTCGTTATTGTTGTAATTCACTTGTATGTTGTGTGTGTTACAAATGAGATCAAACATCTGTATTTATACAGATGGAGAGGTATCAGTAAAAGGGTATAACCAAAAGACATGACTTTAGCCAAGTGATGTGTCTTTTCGGTTTGAGCTGGCTTTGTTCAGAACCGCTCGGCCGAGTCAAGGGCCTCGCTCGGCCGAGCAAAGCTGTCCCATGACAATTTGCCCAGTACTGCACGGCCGTGTCATTTGAAGCTGCACGGCCGTCTTTGTTCATCTTGCTCGGCCGAGCAAGGCTGTCCAGAAACTTGGACAATCTGCTATGCTCTGCTCGGCCGAGTCAAGGACTCTGCTCGGCCGAGCACATCAGCAAAATGTGCTACCCTTTAACTTTTACTTCTTTATCGAGGTTGACTACGTTTTAGCTCAAACGAGTGTGTACTCCACACTTTCCCTTACTCGTATCCGAGTCTAATACGAATCACATTGATCTCTTAGTAAATCACCATTACAATAAAACAAGTTGATGACACTAAAATCACCAATAAATCCCCTCCATTTTAGTGTAATCCTTTGATTTACTAATCTTTATAAATAACGAAACAAACGAATGCATAAATGAAAATGTCTTGCGATTGAATTTTCATCTTAGTATAATACACATTTCAAATACTCGAGAATCGGGGTGTCATAACGATTGAACCCGTCAACTCATATGAATACCTGAAGATACTATACACATAAGTTCAGTACAATTCTCTTTGTTTAATCTTGACACTATTACAAGCCATGTGTCCATATCCAATAGTGAACATATAGGAAGCCAAGTCCTAGCTTCTTGAAGCGGCAAAACTTCATGTCCACATAGGTAGTTCCTTTTAATCTTGCACCTGCATTTGCAATTTTTCAAAGGAACTATTAAGAAGATATCCTTCAACCTAACCTTTACTTGCAGTGCGAACACATACCTTGGGAAAGATAATAACATGTGTTCCAATCTCCAAGCTGCGAGCTTTCCACATTGAATTCAAGCTTCTAACGTTGTATTAGAAGGGAATTGGGTATCTCACAATTAGAGGATTAAATGGACTTTAATCCCATTCCCATTGCGAGACTTATTTACCAAGTCTCTGGCTAACCCCTTCGTCAAGTGGTCGACCAAATTTTGTTGCGACCGAACAAACTCAGCGATATCACACCATTCATGATTAACTCCCGAATCATACTATGTCGACACCCAAGTGTCTAGACTTGCCATTATAAATCGACTATAGGCCCTAGCCATAGGTGGCGACGCTATCACAATGGATAGACATTGGTGATATCGGTTTTGGCCATAATGGAGTCTCATATATCAAGTTCAAGCCACTCCGCTTCTTTTCCAGCGACAGGCCAATGCTACAAACTCGAGATTCCATTGTAGAATGTGTAATACATGTCGCTTTTTTGGAAGCCCAAGAAATGGCACCTCCTCCAAGCAAGAACACCCAACCACTAGTAGAAGATGAATCTTCTTGGTTGATCCAACTAGCATCGGTATAACCTTCTAATATAGAAGGATGTCCACTATAACACAAACCATAGTCCATAGTACCTTTTAAGTACTTGAACACCCTTGTTATAGCATGCCAATGCTGTCTACTAGGATTACTAGTGAACCCGCTCAATCTTCCAACCGCATAAGCAATATCGGGTCGAGTGCCCGTCATAGCATACATCAAGCGCAATGGCTTTTGAGTATTCGAGCTGTGACACAGGTTTACCAGTATTTGATACAAGTTTCTCAGTAGGATCCATGGGAGTACTAACTTTAGAACAATTATCACAATTAAACCTCTTGAAAATTTTCTCAATATAATGAGATTGTGATATTGCAATTCCTTTGTTCATCCGTTTAATCTTTATACCAAGAATTACATCGGCTTCTCCCATGTCCTTCATCGAAAACTTTGATGACAAAAACTTCTTAGTTTTATCAACTACATTTTGGTCAGTGCCAAAAATCAACATGTCATCTACATATAGACAGATGATTACACCTTTACCGGATTCATCAAATCTGCTATATACACATTTGTCGGACTGATTTAATACAAAACCATTCGACAAAATAACCTCATCAAATTTTTGATGCCACTGCTTAGGTGCTTGCTTCAGCCCATACAATGACGTAATTAACTTACATACCTTATGCTCATTACCTGGCATAACAAATCCTTCAGGTTGCTTCATATATACTTCTTCTTCCAAATCACCATTTAAGAATGTTGTTTTGACATCCATTTGATGGATCAATAGATTCTGAATAGCTGCCAAAGCTATCAGAAATCTAATAGTAGTGATACGAGCAACCGGTGCATAGGTATCGAAGTAATCGATCCCTTCCTTTTGTCTAAAGCCTTGGATTACCAATCGAGCTTTAAACTTGTCGATAGTTCCATCGACTTTCATCTTCTTTTTGAAGATCCATTTGCACCCCAAAGGTTTACATCCTGGTGGTAAATCAGACAAGACCCATGTATTATTTTCCACAATAGAACCAATCTCATCATCGATGGCTTCTTTCCAAAAACCAGCGTCTCGAGATTTTATTGCTTCATCATATGTTCTTGATCCTCCTCTATACTATAACAGTAAGAGTATTGAGATTCAATTTAATCTCTTGATCCCTACCTCAATCAAATGATCATTCATTTGAAATTCATCTGAAATACTTATCAATTCTTAACTTAATGGTGAATAAATATTCAACCAAAGCAAGTAGATCCGCATACTCACAACACATTATTAAATGCGTGGCTATGCATTTGAACAAACTCACAACGCATCTAATGATGGTGGCTATGTTCAAAATGGGATAATCTTACATTAAGAATTGAAAGCCTTTCAAAATATTACATTTTCCACCGAGCATGCCATTACGAAGAACAGAAGAAGTCATATAAACAGAACTAGGAATTTTATTTAAATTCAACATAAACATCCCATTATAACCAAATCCTACAAATACACCAGACTTCGATAAGGTATACTTATCGGATTCATATACTTGTTTGTAACCACACTTGTTCAATACAGGACCAGAAATGAAGTTTTAGTACATACAATACATTAAACAAAGAAATAGTTTTTCCCGAACTGAATTCCAACACCACACTTCTTTTCCTTGAATAGGAGCGGAATGGTCATCACCCATGTAAAGAACAGATCCGTCTTCCATTGGTTCATATGTCTTAAACCAATAACGATCTTTACAAACATGAGTTGTGGCACCGGAATCAATCCACCACGCAATAGCATCATCCTTGGTCTTCAGAATGGTCCTTAGACCCCTTTCCCGAACCACTTGTGCTTGCGCCTTTCTTGTTGTTTCCAACACGACAATCCTTCTTAAAGTGACCAGTTTTGCCACACTTCCAACATGCCAATTTAGGCTTCTTGTTGGGACCAGAACCATTGTCATTGAAACTACGTTTCTTTCCTTTGTTTTTATTGTTTCCACCCTCATCAATCATATTGACCGAGGGTCCAACAACTTCCTTTCATTTTCCTTTGTCATCCTCTTGCGCCCTAAGAGATTCCTCTATGCGCAAGTGACTACCAAGTTGAACCAAAGACAGATCGTCTTTACCATGTTTCAAAGTGTGTTTGAAATCCTTCCAGGAGGGAGGCAACTTATCAATCACACTTGAAACCGATATTGACTCATCCATCTTCAACCCGTGTTGTGTATATTGTCCAAGGATTCTAAGGAGTTCATTGAACTGTTCCATGACAGGTCTTGAATCGACCATCTTGTAATTATTAAAATTACTCACAAGGAACTTCTTACTAGAAGCATCCTCTGCCATGTACTTGGATTCAAGAGAATCCCATAACTCTTTTGCAGATTCCTCATTTTGATAGATGTCAAAGAGAGAATCAGACATACCGTTTAATATGTGTCCTCTGCAGATGTAGTCGTCGTTTTCCCACTTCGATCTACGTCTGATTGCTTCCAAGTTGTCATCTTCAAGCAATTCCGGAATAGGGGTAGATAGAACATACACCACTTTTAACGTTGTTAAAAGGAAGTGCATCTTCTTTTGCCAACGCCGGAAATCTTGTCCTTCAAATTTGTCTAGCTTCCCAAACTTGTTCGTCATCTCCTTCAAAGTACTTCCACCAGCCATGAGTATCACCAAATACTTTATTCGTTTGTAGGGGAAATATAGGGTCTTGATCTTGATACTGAGGCCGGATATGTGATTGAATCGTGTATAATCCACTTTCCGAATAAAGTATTTCGACCCTTAATGCCTGGGTTACACAAAATCTTTATTGGGATAAGACAATCACTCAATTTGTTTCTAGGCAAAGAGAACAAATCTAAACTGTGAGAATTGATTGCTTTCGTTATTGTTGTAATTCACTTGTATGTTGTGTGTGTTACAAATGAGATCAAACATCTGTATTTATACAGATGGAGAGGTATCAGTAAAAGGGTATAACCAAAAGACATGACTTTAGCCAAGTGGGATGTGTCTTTTCGCTTGAACCGGCACTGTTCGGGAACCGCCGCCGAGTCAAGTGACTCGCTCGGCCGAGCAAAGATGTCCCATGACAATTTGCCCAGTGCCCAGACGGCCGTGTCATTTGAACCGCACGGCCGTGCAAATGTTCATCTTGCTCGGCCGAGCAAGGCATATGCCTCGGCCGAGCAAGGCTGTCCAAAACTTGGACAATCACGCTTTATGCTCTGCTCGGCCGAGTCAGGACTCTGCTCGGCCGAGCACATCAAGAAATGTGCTACCCTTTAACTTTTACTTCTTTATCGAGGTTGACTACGTTTTAGCTCAAACGAGTGTGTACTCCACACTTTCCCTTACTCGTATCCGAGTCTAATACGAATCACATTGATCTCTTAGTAAATCACCATTACAATAAAACAAGTTGATGACACTAAAATCACCAACACTTCTTCTTCTCCTCCTTCTTCTCTCTTTTTCTTCTGTTCTCTTCTTCTTCTTCTTCTTCTTCTTCTTCTTCTTCTTCTTCTTATTCTTCTTCTTCTTCTTCTTCTTCTTCTTCTTCTTCTTCTTCTTCTTCTTCTTCTTCTTTCTTCTTCTCTACTTCTCTCTTTCTCTCTCTCTCTAGCAGTCAAAAGGGGTGGGTATGGGTGGGTGGGAGGGTGAGAGTTAATGGGTATTAAATGAGTTAAAGGGTATAAGGGAAAGATAGGGGTTTGTTTTAATTTTTTTGGGGTGAATTTAGTGATAAGGATTTAATTAACAATTTTACGGGCCTATATAACAATTCTCTTTGTGAAACTCATTTTCATCCAAGTAATTGTGTTTCACTTGTATCATTATACTAGGGTAAAACCCCTGCTTCGCACGGGATGTTTGTCATTGAAAAAAGTTTAACATATTGTATTTCATTTACCTATTTACCTAAGTGGGAACGATGTTTCAATTGATATTTGTTGTTTAATACGTTCAACTACTTCATACCCTGTACAATATCACATTTTGTTTTCCTTTTTATTATTCTTAAAAAAAAATAGTTGCATTGATAGTGGAGGTTTACAGAAAACCTAACCTTTTAATTTGATAATTTCAAAAGTGTTCAATTTTGTTTAGCATGACATATATAAGTTTTTATTTTATTTAAAAATATAGTCGGAAAGATGAATGACGTTTTTATTTTTGCAAAAAATAATGAATGTCTACGTACTTTTTGGAAGGCACAATATTCACTTTAAATGTGAGAAATCAGACAAAGATAAACCATATAGTATGTGCACATTATATACTTTTTATATGAATAATAAAGCAAGAAAATTAATAGTTCTGATTTAGAGATTAATTTAAAGAACGAATGAGGGTAAAAGCGATGAATGAGAATATTTTAATGCTTAAAAATTTGAAAGGTTAAGAAAATTGAAAGTTTAATAAAATTAAGTTCAGTAAAATAGGAATAGAGTTCAAAATCTATATATATATATATATATATATATATATATTAAAGTTGGTGAGGATACCTATGGATTTGCCATGTGAACATGTTTTGGTAGAAGCTTGATTATGAAGAAGCCACCTCATCACTATCTCAAAATCTATATGACTTTTGATATTCTCCTTATTAGCTAATACTATTAATCAATAATAATAGTTATTATATAGGATAACTATTACTACTAATAGTATTTGTTAACTATAATAGTTATTATATAAGTTTACTTATACTATTAATTGTATTAGTTAACTATAATAGTTACTATATATGTTAACTATTACTATTAATAGTATTAGTTAGCTTATATAATAACTATTATAGTTAACTATTATTATTAATAGTATTAGTTAACTATAATAGTTATTATATTAGTTAACTAATAATATTAATTGTATTAGTTAACTATAATCTATAGTATAAATGAGAGTTGGGAGTGAACAGTTATTTGAACAGTGCCACATGCAGAAATTTCCATTTTGCCCTTACTATTTTGTCCCTTTCCCATTTTGCCCTTAAATTTTTTTTTTCCTTTTTTTTTAAATTAAATTTTGCCCTTAAAAGAGAGAGAGAGAGAGAGAGAGAGAATCGGCGCCATTGAAGATGAGAGAAGAAGATCGAGCATCGTATCTACCGAATAAGAGAAGCTTCAACAACTCAGATCAAAAGCCACTGAGTTTCTCCTCAGAGAAGAATGGAAGGACTCCATTGAAGCCTATTCCCAATTCATTTCTCTTTCCCAAAACCTAATCTCAAATTCCAGAACCCATCTCGACCCAGATCACCTTTCAAAACTCCATAAATCTCTCTGTTTAGCTTTCTCAAATCGCGCAGAAGCAAGATCTAAACTTCGCGATTTCAGTGAAGCCCTAAAAGATTGTGATGAAGCACTGCAAATTGAGAGTACCCATTTCAGCCAAAATTTCCATTTTGCCCTCACTATTTTGTCCCTTTCCCATTTTACCAAAATTTTTTATTTTTTTTTAAATTAAATTTTGCCCTTAAAAAAATTTGTTTTTTAATTAAAAAAAAAACGTGTCCTCAGACACGGGCTTAATTAAAAATAAAATAAAAAATAACGTGTCCTCGGACACGAGCTTATTCTAGTAAATATATAAAATCAGAAAAGAAAAAGGAAAAAGTGTCTAATCCTCCTCTTGCTTTTTGGTAAACAAATCTATATATATATATATTAAAGTTGGTGAGGATGCCTATGAATTTGTCATGTGGACATATTTTGGTAGAAGCTTGATTATGAAGAAGCCACCTCATCACTATCTCAAAATCTATATGACTTTTGATATTCTCCTTATTAGCTAATACTATTAGTCAATAATAATAGTTATTATATAGGATAACTATTACTACTAATAGCATTTGTTAACTATAATAGTTATTATATAAGTTTACTTATACTATTAATTGTATTAGTTAACTATAATATTTACTATATATGTTAACTATTACTATTAATAGTATTAGTTAGCTTATATAATAACTATTATAGTTAACTATTACTATTAATAGTATTAGTTAACTATAATAGTTATTATATTAGTTAACTAATAATATTAATTGTATTAGTTAACTATAATAGTTATTATATATGTTAACTATTACTATTAATAGTATTAATTAATCATAATAGTTAATATATATATGTTAACATTACTATTAATAGTATTAGTTAATCATAATAACTACTATATAAGTTAACTATCACTATTACTATTATTAGTTAATTATAATAGTTACCATATAGATTAACTATTACTATTAGTACTATTATTAGTTAATTATAATAGTGACTATATATGTTAACTATTATTATTAATAGTATTAGTTAATCATAACAATAACTATTATTAGTAAATATTATCATTTAGTTTAATATAAACTAACATTATTAGTTAAATATAACAATTACTATATATGGTGACTCTTAAACTTACTATTTAAGAAGTAGATATCATTATAGTAAAATATAATTAGAAACATTAATTTTTAATATATTAGAATATCTTATATAATGCTTCATTATTAGTTACTAATATACTCCGTATTTGGTAAATATTAGATCTTAAACTTACTATATTAGATTAATATTCTAATATAACTTTCTATTTAAGATGATGATTACTATATTAGTTAATCATAACTAGAAAAAATATTTTTTAAAACATAATAAAAATATTATTCTACTAATACATTAAATGTAAATAATGATTTTCGCTAATTATATTTACTAATCATAATATGTGTATGTATGTAGTATAAAATCATTAATATCAAAGATATCTAATATTATTAATTCAATCATCTATAAAATTAGAAGTTAACTAACAACAACAACAATAATTCATTGTTATTATTCAAATTTCAATTGTCATAATAAGTAAAATCTATATACAACAAAAATTACAATAAAAAAGTTCTCCTGAATTTATAAATGTAAATATTTTGATTGATATAAAATAGATTTAAATCACCCAAAAAATGATATGCTACTTTATCAAATAAAAACATAAAATTATAAGCAAAATACAAAAAAAATGACAAATAAATTTCCCGTGCGGAGCACGGGCTACCCACTAGTATTAGTATGTAATGACAACAATGAATGGGCATATTTTAATGCATAAAATATTGAAAAGTTAAAAAAAAAAAACTGAAAAATTTAATACAATTAAATGATTCATTAGGAAGAGGAATAGTGTTGAAAATATGTAAAGACATTAAAATGAAGTGATTAATTTTTCAGTTAACTATAATGGTTGATTTATTAAGCACATTTAATTGTTGGAGACATGACTTCTCATACATTTTGACTTCTTTAACTTTCATAAAATAATTTGAGTTAAAGGATATCACTATTTTTTAAGATCTCATCATTGACATGATCACTGATTAACGTTGTCATCCTAACTAACTGATCTTATATTTAAATTAATTAAATAATCTAAAAGCAATGCTCTTAGTTCAAAATATTCATTTCTTTCTAACCAAAATTCTGATTTAAAATTATTATCACATTTGAGTTTCTTTTGAGTTGAAGCATTCAGTGTCACTTTTATACTTTCATATGTGACATTAATGTAGAAGAGATGCACACTCACTCAATAGGGATAATGTTGGTACTTTTTCTGTTGTTGTGTAAATAATTTGTTTCTTAAAATTCATGAAAATTCTTTAAAAAAAAAAAGCTATTTTAAATCGGATGAAATAATACCAAAGACCATTTATTAAGTTTATAATGATTGCTTCAAAAAAAATTATAATGATTGTTTAGCCTCAAAATACAAATATCTTCCCGAATTTTTATGAAGTACTTAAGCATGATTTAAAAATTAATAAAAATATATTTTAATTGTATTGCACAATGATGGTACAAAGACTATATTTTAATTATGGATACTCATACACGTTTGTTATCCATCAATGGAATTGAATCAGGATTGTTACTATACTGAGGGGCCGGTACCTGGTGGTCCAGGATTAGTTCGACAAAGCTGGGAACCTGAGTATCAAAAAAAAAAATCAGGATTGTGAGTATTTTACATACATACTCTTTCCATTTATGCATACTTCTCCGTTTCTAAATGAATATTAAAAAAAATTCCAAATACACTTTTGATAAAAAAACAAAATTGAAAAACAATTGACATTTATTTAGAAAGTAATATGATAGATATATACAAATGTAGCTGAGAAATAATAGAACGGAATTGGATGCCTTGTATTCACATCTACCCGAAAATTGTACAGAAGATTATGAAAGACAAAAATAAATATATCCTCATTTATAAAGTTAATAAAAAAACAAAATTGAACTAATATAATTTTATTTTATGTTTAAAACTCTTGAATCCTTTTGCCGCTCCTATGATCTTTCTTCTAAAAAGAAGTTTGAACTTCAGATTCTTTTGTTCTCCTCATTTTCTTCGGATTCTTTGGTTCTTTTCAGTTTTCTGTAATTCATAGGATATGAAAGATTATTAAAATTTACTACTCAAATAAATATGCAAATAAATTCAAATTTGCTCTTAATTAATCACAAATTTGAATTTTTTAGACATTCATTTTGAAACAAATGAAGTACATAAGTTTAGGATAACAATGTATATTTAAAAAGTAATACAAATGAGTATTACCTGTGCGCAAAAGGTTTGTCGATTTATCCATTATGGTTGTGCATAATTTGACACCTACCATAAAATAAAATTCAAATGTGACTATAATATATACAACCAAATCAATAAGAAAAAAATACAAAAAAAATATTTAAATTATATAAAAATAAATCAATACTTAAAAATTACATGAAGTATAAATTGAAAATCAAAGGACAAAACTAATCATGAGAATAAAATCAAGAGAGCAATCAAAACCAAGATGTTAAAACAAAAAAGAAATGAATACGAAAGTAAAATAATCTATCAAAACTAAACCTAGAATTAAGTGACACAAGTAAACAAATAATGACATGAATGGAGGTGGAGTAGAAGAATCGACCAACTGATGTTGGCCAAAGAAAGACCAACATTGCAAATTAAACCATAAACAATTCAAACCACCTCTACTTCTCTACCAAAATCAATACCCTGAAAAGTAAAAAAATATAATGCTTAGTTGGTAACTTACATTCTCGGTAAAAATATGAACTTGAGCCAATATGTTCTTATTATGTTAGGTCGCCGCTGATCTTCTTAGTTGACGATTTTTGGCCGAAACACTATATGCAATCTGCAAGAAAAATATGAAAGTTGAATTAGATAACACAAACATATTACGTAAAACAATGGAAAGAGAAAGAAATATAGGATTTGGTTGATTGCATTTTTGTGTGTGGAATAGGAAGAAAAGGCTAGATATATCCCAACGTTTGTCTCTTGAAATACTATGTTGATTCATATTCCATTGTTGCTATGAGCTTAGACCTTCTTCTAAGACAAAATAGAAGTAGTCATATCCTATTACTTATTTCCTTCTTGTAAAGAGGAAATAAAAGTGTTATATTCTTTCGGTAATGTTCTTATATAATGGTAAATACTAAATACAGGGAACGAAAAATACAGGGAACGGAAAATTTCAATCCTGCCTTGCCGTCTCGTGTGTGTATACACAAGATGTTCTCACATATCTCGTGTAAATATACACGAGATGTCCTTCACCCATGGACACTGCGAACGAGATACGAATTCTTCGTCAGAAACTAGTCATCATCAACAACGAAGCAGGTCTCCAATGGTTGATCGGTTCTCCCTTCGTCTCTCCCCTCACAGTAATATCCACCTTCAGGTGCATTCACCCCTCCGACCCCTTTTCACCCGTTCGTCAGAGAATCAGGTAATCCTAACTCTCAATCATCTGATTCTTTGTTTGCCTGTGCGTTTGTGATTGATTTAGTTGAATTTTTTCCGTACAGATGATTTGAGGACACTTTTGTTGAAAGGGTTTGAAGTAATTGGAGCATTGATTGTTGGAAAAGGAGGTTCTGATTTCAAAGGGATTGCTAGTGACGCCATTGATGCCTCCCGTAGGTTATGTCTCATGTGGATCTACATGAGATGTGTCTCGTGTGGATCCACACGAGATGTGTCTCGTGTGGATACACACGATATGTGTCTCGTGTGGAACCACACGAGATGTGTCTCGTGTGGATCCATACGAGACATATAACTTAAAACCTTAAATAATGGCACATATTTGTAACTCAATTTCCATTTGGATTTTGAGGATTGTCATAGAGATGAAAAATACTTTAAATGTCATTTAGAATGTATAAAAAAATATAAAAAAAATAAACGAGGTATCCGTATACCATTTTCACAAGATCGGGACACATAAAACCCTAAAAATCCTAAATAATGGCACATATTTGTAACTCAATTTCCATTTGGATTTTGAGGATTGTCATAGAGATGAAAAACATTTTAAATGTCATTTAGAATGTATAAAAAAAATTAAAAAAAATAAACGAGGTAGCCGTATACCATTTTCACAAGATCGGGACACATAAAACCCTAAAAACCCTAAATAATGGCACATATTTGTAACTCAATTTCCATTTGGATTTTGAGGATTGTAATAGAGATGAAAAACACTTTAAATGTCATTTAGAATGTAGAAAAAAATTAAAAAAAATAAATGAGGTAGCCGTATACCATTTTCACAAGATCGGGACACATTTCTTAAAACCCTAAATAATGGCACATATTTGTAACTCAATTTCCATTTGGATTTTGAGGATTGTCATAGAGATGAAAAACACTTTAAATGTTATTTATAATGTAGAAAAAAATATAAAAAAAATAAACTAGGTAGCTGTATACCATTTTCACAAGATCGGGACACATAAAACCCTAAAAACCCTAAATAATGGCACATATTTGTAACTCAATTTCCATTTGGATTTTGAGAATTGTCAAAAAGATGAAAAACACTTTAAATTTCATTTAGAATGTAGAAAAAAATATAAAAAAAATAAACGAGGTATCCGTATACCATTTTCACAAGATCGGGACACATAAAACCCTAAAAACCTTAAATAATGGCACATATTTGTAACTCAATTTCCATTTGGATTTTTAGGATTGTCATATATATGAAAAACACTTTAAATGTAATTTAGAATGTAGAAAAAAATATAAAAAAAATAAACGAGGTATCTGTATACCATTTTCACAAGATCGGGACACATAAAACCCTAAAAACCCTAAATAATGGCACATATTTGTAACTCAATTTCCATTTGGATTTTGAGGATTGTCATAAAGATGAAAAATACTTTAAATGTCATTTAGAATGTAGAAAAAAATTAAAAAAAAATAAACGAGGTAGCTGTATACCATTTTCACAAGATCGGGACACATTCCTTAAAACCCTAAATAATGGCACATATTTGTAACTCAATTTCCATTTGGATTTTGAGGATTGTTATAGAGATGAAAAACACTTTAAATGTCATTTATAATGTAGAAAAAAAATTTTAAAAAAAATAAACGAGGTAGCCGTATACCATTTTTCACATGATCGGGACACATAAAACCCTAAAAATCCTAAATAATGGCACATATTTGTAACTCAATTTCCATTTGGATTTTGAGGATTGTCATAGAGATGAAAAACACTTTAAATGTAATTTAGAATGTAGAAAATAATTTTAAAAAAATAAAAGAGGTATTTGTATACCATTTTCACAAGTTTGGGACACATAAAACCCTAAAAACCCTAAATAATGGCACATATTTGTAACTCAATTTCCATTTGTATTTTGAGGATTGTCATAGAGATGAAAAACACTTTAAATGTCATTTATAATGTAGAAAAAAATAATAAAAAATAAACGATGTATCCGTATACCATTTTCACAAGATCGGGACACATAAAACCCTAAATAATGGCATATATTTGTAACTCAATTTTCATTTGGATTTTGAGAATTATCATAGAGATGAAAAACACTTTAAATGTCATCTAGAATGTAGAAAAAAATTTAAAAAAAATAAACAAGATAGCCGTATACAATTTTTCACAAGATCGGGACACATAAAACCCTAAAAACCCTAAATAATGACACATATTTGTAACTCAATTTCCATTTGGATTTGGAGGAAACTCATGTATATGAAAAACACTTTAAATGTCATCTAGAATGTATAAAAAAATTAAAAAAAAATAAACGAGATAGCCGTATACCATTTTTCACAAGATCGGGACACATAAAACCCTAAAAACCCTAAATAATGGCACATATTTGTAACTCAATTTCCATTTAGATTTGGAGGAAACTCATGTAGATGAAAAACACTTTAAATGTCATCTAGAATGTAGAAAAAAATTAAAAAAAAATAAACGAGGTAGCCGTATACCATTTTTCACAAGATCGGGACACATAAAACCCTAAAAACCCTAAATAATGACACATATTTGTAACTCAATTTCCATTTGGATTTGGAGGAAACTCATTTAGATGAAAAACACTTTAAATGTCATCTAGAATGTAGAAAAAAATTAAAAAAAAATAAACGAGGTAGCCGTATACTATTTTTCACAAGATCGGGACACATAAAATCCTAAAACCCCTAAATAATGACACATATTTGTAACTCAATTTCCATTTGGATTTGGAGGAAACTCATGTAGATGAAAAACAATTTAAATATCATCTAGAAGGTATAAAAAATTAAAAAAAAAATAAACGAGGTAGCCGTATACCATTTTTCACAAGATCGGGACACATAAAACCCTAAAAACCCTAAATAATGGCACATATTTGTAACTCAATTTCCATTTGGATTTGGAGGAAACTCATGTAGATGAAAAACACTTTAAATTTCATCTAGAATGTAGAAAAAAATTAAAAAAAAATAAACGAGGTTGCCGTATACCATTTTTCACAAGATCGGGACACATAAAACCCTAAAAACCTAAATAATGGCACATATTTGTAACTCAATTTCCATTTGGATTTCGAGGAAACTCATGTAGATGAAAAACACTTTAAATGTCATCTAGAATGTATAAAAAAATTAAAAAAAAAATAAACGAGGTAGCCGTATACCATTTTTCACAAGATCGGGACACATAAAACCCTAAAAACCCTAAATAATGGCACATATTTGTAACTCAATTTCCATTTGGATTTTGAGGATTGTCATAGAGATGAAAAACACTTTAAATATCATTTATAATGTAGAAAAAAATATAAAAAAAATAAAAGATGTATCCGTATACCATTTTCACAAGATCGGGACACATAAAACCCTAAATAATGGCACATATTTGTAACTCAATTTTCATTTGGATTTTGAGGATTATCATAGAGATGAAAAACACTTTAAATGTCATCTAGAATGTAGAAAAAAATTTAAAAAAAATAAACAAGGTAGCCGTATACAATTTTTCACAAGATCGGGACACATAAAACCCTAAAAACCCCTAAATAATGACACATATTTGTAACTCAATTTCCATTTGGATTTGGAGGAAACTCATGTATATGAAAAACACTTTAAATGTCATCTAGAATGTATAAAAAAAATTAAAAAAAATAAACGAGATAGTCGTATACCATTTTTCACAAGATCGGGACACATAAAACCCTAAAAACCCTAAATAATGGCACATATTTGTAACTCAATTTCCATTTGGATTTGGAGGAAACTCATGTAGATGAAAAACACTTTAAATGTCATCTAGAATGTAGAAAAAAATTAAAAAAAAATAAACGAGGTATCCGTATACCATTTTTCACAAGATCGGGACACATAAAACCCTAAAAACCCTAAATAATGGCACATATTTGTAACTCAATTTCCATTTGGATTTGGAGGAAACTTATTTAGATGAAAAACACTTTAAATGTCATCTATAATGTAGAAAAAAATTAAAAAAAAATAAACGAGGTAGCCGTATACCATTTTTCACAGGATCGGGACACATAAAACCCTAAAACCCCTAAATAACGACACATATTTGTAACTCAATTTCCATTTGGATTTGGAGGAAACTCATGTAGATGAAAAACAATTTAAATGTCATCTAGAAGGTATAAAAAAATTAAAAAAAAAATAAACGAGGTAGCCGTATACCATTTTTCACAAGATCGGGACACATAAAACCCTAAAAACCCTAAATAATGGCACATATTTGTAACTCAATTTCCATTTGGATTTGAAGGAAACTCATGTAGATGAAAAACAATTTAAATTTCATCTAGAATGTAGAAAAAAATTTAAAAAAAATAAACGAGGTTGCCGTATACCATTTTTCACAAGATCGGGACACATAAAACCCTAAAAACTAAATAATGGCACATATTTGTAACTCAATTTCCATTTGGATTTCGAGGAAACTCATGTAGATGAAAAACACTTTAAATGTCATCTAGAATGTATAAAAAAATTAGAAAAAAATAAACGAGGTAGCCGTATACCATTTTTTCACAAGATCGGGACACATAAAATCCTAAAAACCCTAAATAATGGCACATATTTGTAACTCAATTTCCATTTGGATTTGGAGGAAACTCATGTAGATGAAAAACACTTTAAATGTCATCTAGAATGTAGAAAAAAATTAAACAAAAAAATAAACGAGGTAGCCGTATACCATTTTTCACAAGATCGGGACACATAAAACCCTAAAAACCCTAAATAATGGCACATATTTGTAACTCAATTTCCATTTGGATTTTGAGGATTTTCATAGAGATGAAAAACACTTTAAATGATATTTAGAATGTAGAAAAAAATTAAAAAAAAATAAATAGGTAGCCATTTATAATTTATACATCTCGTGTATAAACACACGGAATATATTCTTCCATCTCGTGTTGATGTACACGAGAGGTTTAAAATCCAGTAACCCTTCAAAACGAGCTGCGTTGAATTCGCCGTTTATAATACCTTAAAACACACCCATTCTGAACAGAAACCAGAAAGCCCATTATTATTCAAAAAATCAATCTCTAAGTTCTTAGCATGGATTCCTCACAAAATTCTCCCCAACATTCTCCAAGTTTCAATGATCATAGCATGGATTCTTATGAGTATATTAACCTTGATGATATAGAATTTGTCCATAATGAAGAAGAAGGAATCTCACCAAATTCTCCTCCACATCAACATTCTCCAAGTTTCAATGATCCAAGCTTCTATGAAGTAAGTTCTTAATCTTTTGTTTTGTATTGTGATCAAAATCAAAATCAAAATTCCATCTTGGACGGAGATAATTTCGTGTAAAAATACACGACATAGTAGCTTACATATCGTGTACACTAACACGAGATTTACTGGTCTATGTCGTGTATTTATACACGAAATGTATACTTACTGGAGCTTTGAAACTGACTGGTACTGTATTTTGCAGGGTCCATTTCCGGATATCAGTGATGAATTCACGACATCAGAATTATTTCCAAACAGGGATGCGCTTCTTGCACATGTACGGGAAATCGCGAGGCGTCTAAATATACACCTTGTTATAGAGCACTCGAAGAATAGAAGTGGAAATAAACTAGCTTATGCGAGGATAATATGTCATTTTGGTGGATATCACAGGCCCGGAAGATCTAAGAATATAAAGAAGAGTAGTAGCAAGAAGAGAGAGTGCAGTTTTAAACTACATGCCAAAGAAAGGAGGGATGATGGGTTATGGGGTTATGTTGTAAGGAATGGTATACATAATCATGGCTTTCCTTTGTATCCGGAAGGTTTTCCTCTCGGGAAATTGACAGGTGCCGAATATGACGTTGTGTGTAGCGCAAGTGAATGTTCATTGCGTCCAAATGACATAGTTGCAATGTTAAAGATGTACGATGAGAAGAACGTAACCACTCCGATGCACGTCCGCAATGCCATCACAAAATATCGAGAAAAAGAACGACAAGGAAGGACCCCGCTACAACAATTCCTTAAATTACTCGTAGATCATGAATATACATACTACACGAGGGAAGACGCTGAGAGTGGCATGATCGGCGATATATTCTTCTCTCACCCATTAGCAATGAAGATGCTAAACCGTTTTCCATATGATGTACAAGGTGACTGCACTTACAACACCAACTGCTATGGACTGTACTTCTTGCAGTTTGTAGGATTTACTTCCACCGGGCATAATTTCACAATAGCGTATGCGTTCCTCAAGTATCAGAGTGCGGATGATTACAAATGGGCATTGGACAATTTGCGCAGCCTGTTTACACCTCCCCAATTGCCAACAGTTTTTGTCACTGATCATGAATTGGGTTTTATTAGCGCTCTCCGTACAGTTTTTCCCGACACCGCACACTTCTTGTGTCGGAGGCATATCGAAGTCAATGTTAGAAGGCATGGGTTGAGTCATACAGGTATTTATTTATTTACTTATTTACTTATTTATTGATTTTCTTTGTTTATAATATATATAATTGCTTAAATTACAGGTAGCGAGGATTTGGCAGAAGCATTCATGAGGAGTTTCAATTATGCAATCTCAGCCCCTACCTCCGGCGAATGGGACGAACGTTGGCAAGGGCTTTGTGACCGTTTCATATCTTATCCTGTATTATTGGATTACCTCCGCGATACATGGATTACTCCATACTCTCAGAATATTCTGTCCATGCACACGGATGTGTTACCACACTTTGGGACCCATACCACAAACAGGACTGAGGGTGAGCATAACAGGTTGAAGAAGGCATTGGGGAGTGCTTCTTCTACTTTTGACACAATCTTCAAAAAGGCTCATAAGATCTTCGATATCCAACTAAAAAATATCAAACAGGGTATGAATAGATCAAAGACCAGAACTCCAATTGATTTGAGGACCCGTAATCTGTATCACAACATATTGACTAAAGTGTCAACGGAAGCCTTGCGCATTATCAGACAAGAGCGGGGTCGAATTCAGAAAATCAAGCGGGGTCGTAATGGGGGTAATGTCATCACTGAGGCTGCCTGCGGGTGTTACTACAGGCGAACACATGGACTTCCATGTAGTCACGAGATTGCAAGGATAGAGGACTGTGGGGGACGGATTGAGCTGGCCTCGATTCATGATTTTTGGAAGAAGTTGGACATTGAAGTAGACAACCCTCCATCTGAGCCTTCAATAAATAAAGACAATTTTCAAGCTATGTTGAATAAATTTGAGAAAGCACCTGAACCGGTAAGGAGAAAGTTATTCAAAACGATGGAAGAATGGCTAAATCACCATACAAGAGATGCTTATGAGCCAGATCATATTTCAAAGGCGAATAAACCTCGGACCGGAAGTTCCAGAGAACCGTCAGATTGGGAGCATACTTGTAAGTACCCCAATCTGGATCGCTCTCCATCCAAGCATACAACAAAACCAGGGGCAAACTTTCGGAGGTCATAACTCCTTCATACGAACTCCGATAGAGACGTGCCATATATGGTTGGAAAGCTCTCGACGAGAACTAGCTTTCCATCACAATTACAAAATGTAGAAAAGCATGGAAGTCCGTACGGACCTCTTTTCTCCTAGACATCATAATTGCAAAATCCGCTTAAAGTCCACGAGATTCCCTCAAATCCCGGAGAACATCATTACCCCCCCTACATGGTTGGTCCATACGGACCTCTTTGCATGCCTATATGGTCCGTACGGACCTCTTTGCAGAGGGGACATAATCATCTCAGAAATCCTCATCATTCCCTGAAATCGAGAAAAACCAAAAAACTAGATTACCTAGAAGGTCCGTACGGACCTTCTTGCAGTTTTCTGCCACTATAATTAGAGGGTTCCCCCTCCCTCATTTTCACACATTTCCCTCTTCTCTCCTCTCCCCCAGCCTTCAGGCTCCCCTCTAAGACCCTTCGGGGCAATCCTGGCCCCTTTCGGATCCTTCCGAGCTCCCTTGTGGTGCTCAGAAGCCTCTCCGAGCGCTCCCGCGACGCTCCCGCGCTGTCCCGAGGCACTCTCGAGGTACTCTGAGGCCCCTCGTGGTACTCCGAGGCCTTGCCTGGTCTTTCCCGAGGCGTCCCGGCTCTTTCCGAGTCAAGCCGGCGATCCCAAACCACGCCGAAACTCTGCCCGAATCAAACCGGCGATCCCAAACCACGCCGAACCTCTGCCCGAATCAAATCGGCGATCCCAAACCACGCCGAACCTCTGCCCGAATCCAACCAACGATTCCAACGCACGCCGAACCTCTGCCCGAGTGATCCCTGCGATCCCAACGCACGCCGAAACTCTGTCCGCAGACAACCGGCCCCTTTTCCGAAGCAATCCCGGTCCGTACCGGAACACTATTCCGACCTCAAACACTATTCCCCTGCGGAAGACAGACACGAACCAACATTGGTAAGGCTTCCTTCCTACACTATTTCAATACATTTCAATAAAGCAGTGTACAATGTAGACATCCGACACAGCATGCATTTTTAAAAGCACACACACACACACAACAGTTAAAGAATATTAGGGGTATCCGAAAGACTCGTTTTTACGAGGCGACTCGGGTGAGCTCTAAGATTCTAATATTCTCTTCCCGAGGAGTCATCTGACCTCCGAACTCAAAATCTCATCACACAAAAACAGTTTATTTCTAAACTGATGTCCTTTTTCAATGTTTTGGGCTTAATAAAAATGGCGTGGCGACTCTACAATTGCGAAAACAACGGCGAGACACCTCCAACACGCTAAAGCGGAATAAGCCAGATGCCGGGGCGTGAACGCGCTGCCTCTCGGATCCGGGCGACTTTCTCGTAAGCGACAAATGCGAGATGCACGGGGCCCCGCGCGCGAGCCGGATCCCGGGTAATTTCAGTTGGCGACTCTGCTGGGGAATTTTTGTTTTAAAATCTTTTTAAATAAAACAAAAGATTTTTAAAACGATGATGAGGGTCAAACTTTCATTTTACCCCTTTCTTTAACTATTGTGTGTGTGTGCACGTGCTTCGTTTTTATTTTACAAGAAAAAAATAAAAATACAAAAAAATGCATCAATATACATCTGTGCATACATTTAAAATTCTTCGAAAAAACTTCTGTTTTACTCAGAAAAAGAATTTTAGAGACCGCACACTACTCGCACCGCCGCCTCTGCTACACCGCACGCTACGCGCACCGCCGCCTGATACACCGCACACTACAACCCTTAACCCGGAGTGGTCTCACTGCAGTCCGTTTGGTCTTCCTAGGCCTCTCGGATGCGCACGGATCATTCCAAACATCCCATCCTAGCCAAGCGTCAACCCCGCACGTTTGAGTCTCGAGTCACACTCTGCCCGCACTCGGCTGGTTTTACCCGGTACCCGTGTCATACGCCTGGATACATATACCATGCCGGCCATTTTCTCGAGTCAAGGCTCTAACTCAAGATCCTTGCAAGCAAAGCGATGAAAGGTCATGCTAAAATCTTGACTCGATCTTGATTTCCGAAGCTACACCTGCACGATGTTCCGTCCCTGATATACATCCATGCTCACATGACACCATGTCATCACGCCTTTGATACGTCGCCCATGACAATATGACCCACCTAACGCCTAACGTCACAGATCCCTTGCGCAAGCAAGGTAAAGAGAGGTCATGCCGAACTCTTGACCCGATCTTGACTCAGCCGCCGCTCGATTCACTATTCACGGCTAACGCATCAAAACGAACATGACAAGCTCGGTCCTTAGGTTCGATTTTTCTTTAGGCCGGTGAAACCACTTGCCCTATAGGACCCTCGCCCGGGCCGTCCACCCCGGGATGTCGAAATACAGTGCAAAACGAGGGGCTTATAGCCGCACGTATGGTCTCCATCGACCCAGGATCTAGCATAGTTGCGAAAAAGAAGAGCAATCTTTTCCAACCTACCTAGGACTCTGAGAAAACATGTGTTTAAGTAAATTAAAACAACAAAAAATATAAAAGAAACGGAAACCGCATGCCACGTGAGCTTTCCCCCTTTTATCCCGTGAGGCCATTCCTCGTGTCTAAACCTTGCCCGTCACCCTCCAAATAACCGAGAGTGGTTGAGAATACCCGGGAGCCGCCTTTTCGCATCGAGGTCACAAGGTCCGATAGCCCTTCCAAGCTTCAATCGGTCCACACCGTCCGCTACTCCCCACGACGGATCAACAGATAACGGTGAGGGAAACGGAACCCCGCCACTAAGGAACCTCCGCAATGGAGGAGGTGCCGCGAGCCTTCGAAACCATCAAGAAGCGCCAAGAAGAGCAAAGCAAGCCTCGGATCGTAGACACCTTGCGTCTTCGAGGAACAAATAGCCAGCTCCCAACTCCGACGGAACCTTTGTTCTCATAGAGGACGAAGACATACCGCCCCCGGTTTCTCAAAGCTACCAACAGTCCCGCCTCCGCCAAGCTACGAGATCCCGCAACGCAGCGCCTCTCGCTCAAAGCTCCTCAGCGCCGGGCCAAGCAGCCCGACATGCCCGCCAAGACAGCCAGCTTCCGCCCGCACATCAAGCTCGAACCAACAAGACACATACGTGCTCGCTCCGCCGTATCCCAATGCATCTCGGTATCCCCAGATTCAATCCCTTCGCCTCTATACGAGCCTCGCAACCACAATCGAAGTCCCCATGCTTACTGTGTGGACGGGCATCCCGAGCGGATATCTCGACATTTCAAGCTTGCCACCGCTAGTCCGCCACTGGGGCTAACGAATCATTTCCCCAATTCCCAAACACAACCCTTAGCGGACCCGGCAATCACGCCCTCAACTTCAACACCCTGTATGGGTTGGTATATACTCAACTACCTCCCCAAGACTCCCGAATGGCGATCCCATCGCCCAATCCACCTCCATCTTCGGTTTCCGTCCCCGAAAACGGTAACCCACCTCAACCAGCTGATCCCCACATGGCTTGGCTGATCGAGCAAATGAAGGACATGCAAGGCAAGCTAGCTAGTTCTCGGAAGGACTCTCTCCTGCCTACCGATCCAAGCAAAGTAGTCCCGCTCCCTCCGAAATTCAGGATGCCGGAAATGGAAAAGTTTGACGGGACGTAATGCCAAAACCCACATCGACACCTATGTCCTGGGTATGAGAGCCAAAGGGGCAACCCTCAACGTATGGCGGATCACTTTCGGCATTCTCTCAAATCCACAAGCTAAGGTGGTTCCTCAATGTAAAAGGCGTAAAACCGCTCCACGTGGGATCAAATCAGCGAGATCTTCCTAGAGAAGTACCGCGCCAACCTCGAGTGGGAAACGAACCGCCACGATCTGCAAGCCACCGAGCAAAAGGATGACGAACCAGTGGGTGAGTTCTATAAAAGATGGAACTGGAAGCTTAGTGAGATAATGGATCCACTTTCCAAAGAAGAGCAGATGGACATCTTCCATTCCTGCCTCAAGCCATCTTTGAGGACCTTGATCAGCCACCATTTCTATCTAGATCTCCGTGCCATGGTCAATGCCGGAACAAAGTTTGAGAAGACTCTGAGTCTTCAAAAGACACCAGCCACTCTTGCTTCTTCCTACCGCTACCAGGCAGCCTCGTCAAATTCGACGCCTATTCCAAACATAGGAAAGGAGGCCGCCGGAGCAGTCCACTACATCCAGAACGGGGTCCAAGGAAGCCGCGATCAAGCGCCCCTGAGAAATAACAATCCTCCCCGGACGCAGCCGTTCTCAAAGACTTCGACAACCTCGGAATGCCTCTAAGCCAAGTGTTTGAGGCGTTGATGAAGAAGAACATGCTCAAGCCCCTTGAGAATTATCAGCCGAGGAATCCTAACCTAAACGTGGATATGAGCAAGCATTGCGCTTTTCACAACTATCCCGGCCATACCACCGACAATTGCGTCATACTAAAACAAGCGATCCAGAGGCTGATTGAAGAAGGAAAGTTAGAATGCCCACGCGGTCCCAACACAGTCGAAAATCAATTCCCCAACAACAATTGGGGAAAGCATCGCGAGAAGCCTTTCGACCTTCTCAAGCGCGTCAAAAATGCCATTGAGGAACCGGGTTACCGTCTCATGACCCACACCAAGAAAGAAGAAATCGTCTGGAAGCTTGGTCTAACCCCGCCTCCTAGAGTCTAGCTTCTAAAATAAAAGACCCCGAGTCCTGTCATGTTTAAATTTTAAGTCTCTCGAGTCGTCTGACGGCTTTATGCCTGAAGATTATGTGTTTGTAACAAAAATCGCGCTTCTTTATGCTTCGAATAAAAGTTCGACCTTCGAGTATCCTCATTGCCACTTTAACAAATGATAAATTAACTAACCAAAACAGTTAATAATGATTCACTTGATAAAGACGCGGACACATTAATGAACAATGCATTAAGCAAATCTTTAAGAATGTTGTCAAACGAGAGAAAAATCGGGCCCAAGCTGTCGAGAATGTTCTAACCAAAATGAATTTGGGAACTGCTGAAGAGTCCAAAGAGACGCAAATCAAAGAATCATACACCCACCTCGTAGGTTCTAGTATCGTTCTCATTCAATCAAGTCCTCCTCGGACATTGTAATTAAGTCTTCAATTTTCCATACGAAAGTTTTCTTTCTTTTCTTGCTAGACTTGAGACATTATTTTGCACCCTGCATTACATTTAATGAAATGGTTTTGTTCTATGTGATCACTTGCATTGCTCAACAAGTAATTCCACAAATGATTAATGCTTTGATTAATTGGTGTGAGAAAGTCATTCGATAGCTCCCCATACACCATACCATACCCCACACAAAGGCCTCCATCAAGCCATACACTTTCCAAAACATGTCCCCACCACCACCTTGACCAAGTCAACGACGGCAGGAACATCAAAGGACAACAAAAGGTCACTCAGCATCAAAAGATTGACCCCATGTCGACAAAAATCTAGGGGCTTGCCTTCGCCCTCGTGCGCATCAAGAAAGTTCAAGCAGGGGCTTGCCTTCGCCCTCAAATGCTTCAAAAAAAAGAAGCTCAAGCGTAAGCTACAAAAAAGCTCAAGCGTAAGCTACAAAAAAGCTCAAGCGTAAGCTACAAAAAAAAGAGCTCAAGTAGAAGCTTCACAAAATAAATGAGGTCAAAGACCCAGGGCCAACGATAAAGAAGCAAGGGAGTCACTGAAAAGACCGTCAAATACGACTTGTCAAGAAATCACCTCAAGGCCCGTGCCTCATCATTCAGCTTTCCGAGCCTTTTCGTCAAAGGCCGCACAAATATTCATGCCCTGGCCCCAAAGCCAAACACGATTCGGCCCCGAACTACGTCGACCTGAGCTCCTTGTCTTAAGGGGAACGTAGGCAACCAGAAATGGTCCGGTCATAAACACATACAAATCCACAAACCCGGTCTCATCAATGACCTCTCCTATACACAAACCTTCTTTTACACTGCATCAACTCAATCCTTGATACCGATTGACTTTCTCCTCGTGATTAATCAAAGCATATCAGGTTTAATTGTTGAATAACCTGAACATCAACAAAGGGTTTTAAGCAAACAAGTGATCATTGTGAACAAATCAAGTTTTCAAATGTCTCGACAAGTCTTCTTTTTCTACAAAATAGGAAAATAGAGCTAAACACTCGATTTTCCGTCGAAGGGCTTCCATACACTTTTACAAGCTTTTCAAGCACTCATACTCTCTCAAAAGAATCAAACCCAAAAGCATTTCTTTTGTACCTACATCAAATAAGGCATTCACACAAAAGGGAACCCGTTCCCACCTTTTCAAAAATAAATACGCCCTTGCAAGTGTACATTACGAGTCATTTCTCCCACAAAAGAGGATCGAACTACGCAGACTCCGAGCCTCTCACCCGAGGGGAACGTAGGCGGCCTTTATTGGTTCGGTCTAAGGAATACACAAAATTCCAAAAATTGACGCCACCAAGGCTCAGAAAAGAAGCAAACAAGAGATTTTGCGTCTCGACAAAGCTTTAAAAGTAAATCACAAATCATCACAGTTAAAACACTTTTTGATGAGTTCAAGCACGGTCTACTCTCGATTCACAACATGCTAAAAGACAACTTAAAACATTTAACAATCAATGTGTCGCAATGACGATGAATGGATACTCGGTGTTTCGTAAGGTCATTCCATGCTACTCGCATTTGGCCCTTCATCACTCTTTTCCTTTCTTCCCTCGTCCCCAACGAGTCTTCTTTCATTCCACATGAGCGAGTTCTCGTCTCCCTCATTTCGAGATCGGGAGTCCTCCTAGTCGTGTCAAACGAACCGCCGCTCTCGGAGCATCGTTCACCCGTGCCTCGGCTCGGATCTCCTCCCTACGAGTCTGCAAAAAGGGACCTCTCCCCGCTAGTTTGTCAACTCGAGTCCCGTAGTCAAATAAAGCGTCTCCCGTGACACCCTGAGGGTTAACCCAAGCTTCTGCACTCCTAAGGTCGCAGCTGAAATGGCAATCTTGCCCCGTAACCGCTTGCGCCCGCTCCCCAAAACCACTTGGAGTCCGCCCGATATGCTACTCATACCAATCCAGTACTCAATGGTCAAGACAACATTCTCCCGACCTCTAAGGAGCACCACAGAGGGAAAGCGGAATACTTCCATACCCTCGTAAAATACGTAAAGGCATCGGGATCCGTCATGCGTAAAGAAGCTACCTCCACATCGGGCAATGCCATCCCGGCCCAAAGAAAGGCTCCTGCCTCATCCCGAACTGCCGGGAAACAAGCAACGGAACATAGAAAGAGGACCAAGGCAAACACGGAACTCTGACAACATAGGAACCTTCCTGGCAGGCCCTCTTAGTCTCAATCCCCCAAAGGGGAAACCCACCAATGGAACTGATGTGTACCAAGATGTGCCATCCATCTCTCCCAAGCAGATTCATCCATGTCCAAGATAAGAGGTCGCCAAGCAAACGTCCACGGACTAAGAGACACCGGAGACTCAGGTATGGTTTGAAGCCTCTCTCGCAGCCATAATGCAAGCAAAGCAGGGGCTTCCCCCGCATGAATCGGTTCTCATCACCAGACGATCCACACCGTGGAAGGTTTTCCCCGGAACCAAAGGAATGATATCCTCGCCCGCCCGACAATGGCCTGCCACATCCAACAGAGCACCGTCACATATCCTGAGGTAGTCAACCCCGAAAAGAGTGGCTATCAAGCACAAAGCGAACGCGTCCCAGGAGACATCACTCCCGCCACCGCTCATGAAACTGTCAAAGCTGCTTCACCCCAACCGCTCGTAAAACTTGCCAAAGCCGCCTCACCCTCCACTAACCACAAATGCATTCCCACTCATGCGACATGCACAAAAATAATAATAAGCTAGCAACAATTCCTAGGTCAATCCTCGGAATCACAAATACGTCATTACATCTTAAAATAAAATACTTTGCTGTGCAAATACAAGTATTTTATTACAGTACAAAATGTCTCTGTTGCTCTACAAAAAAAAAAAAAAAAAAAAAAACAACGGAAAGAGGGAAAGCAAAAGAGCCCTAATCCGACTCATCATCATCATCCTCCACAAGCGAGAAATCCGGCATCTCGGCGCCTCCGCCACCACCTCATCATCTCGCATGCAGGCGTAACCTCGCCCTCACCACAAGTCCGCATAAAGGCATAACCTCGCCCTCACCGCAAGTTCGAGACAGAGGCGCCACCTCGCCCTCACAACAAGTTCGGACAAAGGCGCCATCGCGTCCTCATCCTTTCGCCGACTTCGGTAAAACGCCAAGACATCCGCAACATTTCAAGAACTTCGGCCGTGGGCGCCACACGTCCTCAACATTTCAACAACTCGATCGAGGCGCCCCATGCCCTCTAACACTTAAGCAATTCAGCCGCAGACGCCACCACGTCCTCTTCATCTCGGCCGAGGCGCCCCACGTCCTCAACAATTCAACTTCCTCCTCACAAAGGCGCCTCCTCCCGCAGTAAACACAAAGAAAGGTATGTCAATAAACTTCAAACGCAAGACATAGTTGTAATAAATGCTACATAAAAGAAGAATCCCAAAGACGGCATGATGCCTTTCCAAAAATTCCCACAAACAAAGTTCCATACAGATCCACAAAATGCCCATCAAACTCAACTTAGGTCCAGACGCCTTAGAATAGTCTCAACTTAGGTTCATACTCCTGAAACTAAACCCCAACTTAGGTCATATTCCTGAACTAGGTCCCAATTCAGGTTCATACTCCTGAAACTAAACCCCAACTTAGGTCATATTCCTGAACTAGGTCCCAATTTAGGTTCATACTCCTGAAACTAAATCCCAACTTAGGTCATATTCCTGAACTAGGTCCCAACTTAGGTCATACTCCTGAACTAGGTCCCAACTTAGGTCATACTCCTGAACTAGGTCCCAACTTAGGTCATACTCCTGAACTAGGTCCCAACTTAGGTCATACTCCTGAACTAGGTCCCAACTTAGGTCATATTCCTGAACTAGGTCCCAACTTAGGTCATACTCCTGAACTAGGTCCCAACTTAGGTCATACTCCTGAACTAGGTCCCAACTTAGGTCATACTCCTGAACTAGTTCACAACTTAGGTTCATACTCCCGAACTAAGCCTCAACTTAGGTATAGACGCCTTCACACAAACTTCAACTCAGGACATCACCCCGTCCACTCACCACAGGCAGCCCGAAAGGCTTTAAACCACTCGGTCCGGAAGACCGTATAAACCTCCCCCATCACTACCTCCAGCCCGAAAGGCTTTAAACCACTCAGTCCGGAAGACCGTATAAACCTCCTAAATCACTATCTCCAGCCCGGAAGGCTTTAAACCACTCAGTCCGGAAGACTGTATAAACCTCCCCCATCACTATCTCCAGCCCGGAAGGCTTTAAACCACTCGGTCCGGAAGACCGTATAAACCTCCCCCATCACTATCTCCAGCCCGGAAGGCTTTAAACCACTCGGTCCGAAAGACCGTATAAACCTCTCAAATCACTATCTCCGGCCCGGAAGGCCTTAAACCACCCGATTCGGAAAATCGTAAAATTTCCACCCCAGGGCGCCACCACGTCCTCACAGTCGACCTCGACGGTCACAAACCATCTTCTAAGTAAGATTGCACACCCTAGACACCACCTGTAGCGTTGAGAGAAAGAAATTCTGATTCCTTTTTATTTATTTTTTATGAGTCGCCACCTATATTATTTGATTGGAAACATAGAAAAACCATTTGAAAGAGATTTGAGTTCGGGGCTTAGGTTATGAAATGGGTAGGTTTAGAAGGCATCCATTTCACCCAATCCGGAGATCGGTCTTGCTAAAGAAAAGAGAGGTTTTTCAAAAGAAGAAGTAAAAAACGAATCTAAATACTACAAATAAAGGTCCATTTGACGAGGTCAAACGGAATGTAGAATCGATTGCTTCGAGACCGTCTCCATGATTTGGAGAGGCTCTAGGCCGATCCTAGATTCTATGGACTTATACCACTCTAACAATCAATTAGAAGGAAGTTTAGGAATTACCTTGCGTGAGGTGATTTGGGCAGAGTTTCGACTCAAGTTTAGAGTCGACCCTTCACACGGACAGAGCTTCGCCTTGGTCCTTGGTTTGGAGATTGATGCTTGTTTATCAACAAGGTTGACAAACAAACTATGAGGTGAGTTTTTAGGGTGATTTTGAGGGATTCCTTCAGGGAAAGAAAACGACAAAATGTGTGTGTTGTGTAAATTCGAGGTTTGGGATTTTCGACCTCCGACCTCCGATCCCTTCGAAGTCACCAAGTATTTATAGAGGTTGGATATGAAGAAGTGGAGAGTTAAAACCCTATCGATGGTTCTAGAACTCCTCTCCCATTGGTTGGCCTGAGAGATAAAGTTTTATCTCGAAAAGAGGTTGAAATCGACGAGGGAACCGTCTGCCCGCACCGCAGAGGGGGATATCTCGCGCGAGACACGCCATCTCGCGGCGAGATATTGCTCCCGTGGATAGTTTTGTCCTTTCCTCGTTATCTCGTATGCGCTTAGTCCCAAACTAACGGTAGTTAGTCAAAACTTAACGAAACATGACGAAATGGTGGATTTCTACTTCTTGACTCAAAGCGAGACTTAGAGTGGTATAAGTATGTTCCGATGTGTTCAGAATGGGGTGTCTACAGAGCCCCTCGGCGACAAGTCTTATGAAAGAAGTCATGTCGACGATAGAAAAGACATCATTCGAACATCGGGATGGTCGTGCCGCACGGCCGCCACGTATCTCTATCTGAGAATCGCACCAAAACGTAGTTCGACTCCAAAACACGAAAAGGCCGCTTTAGGTATTTTGAAAATCATTTGAAAATCGCGGAGATTTTATTTTCGAAAAGGTAAATTCATACCGAGGAATCAAATCAAGACCCAATTCGTAATATACCCGCCTATCTCGAAGATTCGCCCGTCTCGGGCTCCGAACCCGCGGAATCATGTTAGAACACAAAGGCTCACCCGTCCGCCCTCTCGAGTCCCGTCGGTTTTGTGACGATTCGCCTTTCGGGCTCCGAATCGGGCTTTTGTTGTTGGGGATGACGATTCACCCGTTTGGGCGTTGAATCGGGCTTTGGTTCGACGATCCACCTGTCTGGGCGTTGGACCGGGCTTTTTCTGATGACGATCCACCTATTTGGGCGTTGGACCGGGCTTTTGATTTGACGATCCACCTGTTTGGGCGTTGGACCGAGCTTTTGGTTTGACAATCCACCTGTTTGGGCGTTGGACCGAGCTTTTGGTTTGACGATCCACCTGTTTGGGCGTTGAATCGGGCTTTTTCTGATGACGATCCACCCGTCCGGGCGTTGACCGGGCTTTTCTTTGATGATTCACCTTTCGGGCTCGAATCATGTGGATTGAGTTGATTTTTGGACCACTCGGTTCTCGGGCGACCGGTGCCGCACGGCGATTGTGCGGGCGTCACGCTTTGGCCTGCTCCGTGACTTGCGGTGCCGGTTTTTCCACGTTTCCTCGCTAGTTTATCATTTCCAAGGGTAAATGTGTCAAAATTTTGAACTTTGACGTTGCGTAGACGCTTATTGTCGAGGACAATTTTGTCCTTTTCCGTAAGGTTTATCTCGCCGCGAGATATGATATACCGCGCGAGATATCTACCGTCTGGGCATATAAACAAAGCAGCTCTTGTTTATTTTGAAAACATCTTTTCCAAAATTCCCTCCCTAGCTCAAGCCAAGGTCGCTTTCTTTGCAATTTTCTCGTGGATTTGATTGGTGATTCTCCCCTAATCCATTCTCAATCCCTCCTCCCTCCATAATCGATGGCTCAAGAACAAAGGAACCCGATTTTGGGGAGCTATTTGCTAGGGAAGGACTATCCCCGCGATGATCTCACCTTCGATAGGCACGCCCACATCTCTACCGCCGTCCGGGAGGGCTTGGTAAGAACTCTATCTTCACCTCTTGTTTCTTGTATTGCTTTGATTTGAATCCCCTTTCCTTGAATTCAAAACTCCTCAATGGCCTTTTGTTCATGTTTGTGCTTAGAGCTAGGTTCCCTTGCATGCTTTAATTTTGTGCATTTCTTCGGATGCTTGTTGTTGCATTGTGTGCGTATGAGCCTCCTACACATCATGGATTGTAGGAGAGGTTGATTCGGATTATGAGTGACATCCTTGGGCAAGCTTTTCTTGTACGCACGCCAAGTGTTCGATGAAATGCCCCAATGAAAAATTTCTTCTATTTCATTGATTTCTTGATTTGGAATGATTTCTAATGTTGCCCTCTCGTTTTTCCTCTCGTTTTGCAACCGTACAAGCCAATTAAGAACTGTCTGGGAGTCCGAAATGGCTAAGGCGGTGTGGGACAAGATCAAGGATCTTGACGGCGTCCGAGCTAGGGTGGCCCAAACGGGTTTGTTGACTTTCATTGACAATCTCCAGTGGAATAAGGCGGACTCCCAAGTTCTCCAGTGCTATTCGGGAGAGGTGGTGGGACACTACCCACACCGTTCACTTGCGCTTCGGGAAGCGACTATGACTCCGACCGATTTTCTTGCTATCACGGGGTTAGAGTTCATCGCGATCCCCGCCGAAGTTTCCGAATTATAAGCCTCGCGAGTCCAGCGTGGAGGCGCTTGATTGGTTTCCCCTAACAAGGTTAAGGGGTATGCCGCTGAGTTGACACCCCTCCGGTCGGATTGAGGACTACTCTGAGAAGCCGAATGTGAATATTGATCGGTTGGTGAGGGGTGCCCTCTCGGTATATCCTTTCGAGACTATTTTTGCGAACCATTCATCTACGGCCCGTCTTTCTTTGTTACGCTTGTTGGTTGATCTCGGATGAAGTGAGCGGCTATGATTGGGGCTCGGGGCTAGCCTACCGCTACCATGCCATGGATGAGGCATGTAGGAATACCAAGGACTCTGTCGGGGTATTCTTATGCCCGGGAGGTATGCTCTCGATTTTGTTTCGCTCTTCGTCTCGTATGCTCTATCTCGAGTTTTATACCGAGTTTGATCTCGCTTTCTTGTGCAGATATGGGGCTACACCGTCTTTGGGCCGTACAGTGTTTGAGTTGGAGAGCCGGACCCCGTTGTTCCTGCATATCGTGAGGCGGAGCCACCCGAATCGGACCGTTGATGAGGAGGAGGACCAGATTGGACTTCGACGGTGGCGGAGGCGCGGCCATGTTGGATACCTTCGAGTACGAGAGGTCGGGCCTATATCCTTGGACCTTGTTAGAGCCGGAGGTGCATCGAGCTTGGGATGCTACCGGGATGCAGAGGATGCCGGCGTCTTTGGAGGGGGACACCATGTATTTGGTGAGCGGGTCTTCCCACAAAGATGGCCGGGGTAGAGAAGCGTATAGGGTGCCGGCGGATCCGCCGAGGGCGATGTATCCCACCCACTCTATTCCGGAGGATGATTATGCTAGTCTTTGGCGGGTGATGCGGCGACGGCTTGCGTGATCCCCGGGCTTCTTATGCGGAGTTTCGCCTCGGCTGACGGGTCCCCTCCCGGTGGGGGATAGGCGATCACATGCTCGTGGCTCCGCCTCGCTTCGCTTCGTCAGTTCTTCACCCCTAGCACTTCCTCCCTGTGCTACCGGGTTCTCTCGCTTTGCCCCGGATTACGGCCCTTTCGAGCTACACGTATATGATGGGGAGCATGCCGATGATGGGGCACATCCCGTCTCCCGATCGATTCCCGAGGGTTACCGCCTCCCGCCGATGTCTCTTCTGTATGTTTCGTTTGTACTGCTTTCGTATTCGTCCATATAAGTGTATATGTCCGACTTCATCTCGAGCATCTTCTTTTCTTTGATTGTGTCACCATATCCGCGGCCGATTACAACCGTGGAGCGACCAAGATGGCCGGGTTGATGGCTTTGGTGTCGGACTCCGTCCGAGAGGCCGTTCCTGCAAGGCTTCTTCGGCGGCCTCAACGGTGGCCTCGGCTATGACCCCTACTTGCGGAGCCAAGCGGTCGAGGAGGGATGGTAGCCCCCGTGGAGGTGATGGCGGAGGTGCCGGCGGCTCGAGCGACTTGATGGCGTGATCCCCTCCCTTTCTCTCTTTATTTGATGATTTGATGATCTCGTACATATTGGCCGTGTGGGCCTGCATAAATTTTTTTCTTTTCTGGTACCTGTTAGGAACACGTAGGTAGCACAAACAATGGTTTTTTTTTTTCTTAGCCCCTAATCCTAGGTCTAATTAGTTTAATTAACTTTCTCGACTTTCCATGTGCTTTTCGGGAATGGAATGGCCGTTAGGCCGCAATTTTGAGCCTGAATATGGTGTTTTATTGCATGTTATGAACTGTACACGCAGGTTTTTCGAGACTTGCTTTGTCAAGTCGGGGCTAGATTGCTGTTTGAGTCGAACTGTTGCTCCTTTGCCGTAGGGATATCTCGCGCAAGATAAGGTGTCTCGCACGAGACACGCTACCTGTGCAGTAAATCTCTTCCTTTTTCGAACAGATTTTGACAGCTTTTCCCTATAAAATCACCCCGTAGTCCGGCGTATAACTCATTCTAGCTTTTCAAACTCTAGAGATATTCCCGTTAGGGTGAAACTCTTGTCTTCTTTTTCAACCCCGTGATCCATGGCTTCCAAGGAGATTGCCCCAACGTCCATGATTGTCGATGATTTTTCTTTGTCCTCTCAAGTGATTGCCTCTTTCAAGCAAGCATCAAGGGATTTTGTAAGGTCGCTTTCGCAACCGGTCTCGCAATAAGTTTATCGCACTTCGGATTTAGAATTCTTTTCACTTTAAAGAACCTCCAACCGGATTGGAAGTTATTGCAGTGGTGCCGCTCGATTTTGGGATCCCTCTATTCATCTTTTCAATTTTTCTTTGAATGAGATGGTGCCTACCGTGGAGGAATTCGCCATTATCTTGGATATGCCTTTGATCGGCGAGATTGCTGTTCCTAAGTATCATAGGAATCATTCGGAGGCTTTGAACGAATTGTTAGGGATCCCCTTGATACTTGCTATGAGTTGGTTCACCGCAAGCGGGTTGATTGCTCCTCTTTCCCGGACGCTTCCGGTGATTCCGATGATGATGCTTTTCATGTCCATAAGCGGAACTTTCCGGCTCTTTCTCTTTCGGAGATGTTTTGTTTACGTGTAGGGACGGCTTGGTCGATTCCCAACCGGTGGAAGTTGTTCTGTGCTAGGAAACGTTCTAGGAACATTATTCCGCTAATCTTGGGCGAGACCCTTCATGGTCTTGATGAGCCGCATAGATCAAGGCGTCATGACTCAAGCGGAGTCCCCTCCCGTTGACTATTTGGCTTAGGGAGCATCTCAAGTTGATAGGTCCCCCATTGGAATATTCTCCTTTTACATATCATACACGAAAGTTGTTGATCAAAGATCTTTCAATGGGATGAATGGGCCGAGTTGATTGCGAAGACCGAAACCGCCGATATTCTCTCGGTGTCCACCTTATTGGAGGTTGAACAAGTATGTTGCCAATACCAAGGGTTTTGACAGGTTGTTCTTCCGGTTTGCGAGATTCCTCCTTCTACTTTCCCAAGCGGGTGCTCCGTCGCTTGTCGCCAGCAGGACACTTATCTTTTCGAAGGAGCTTCTCGTGGTAGTGTCTTATATTGGTGTAGAGTTTGCGCAGTGCTAGCTCAAGCATGGGGTGAAGGAACTAATCGGGACCGTTGGTCGAACCTTCGGACTTTTAATGCAAGCATCTTCCCGTCTCGACAAATATTTGGATTGGTTCCTCCATACCTGGCCATCCTAGTGCAGAAGATTGATGACTTGCGGCTTTCACCGCTAAGAGATTCTTTTGTAGCTAGCAAGATCTTGCGAAGGAGCGAGGCTCGCCCGATCCCGCTAATGTGCGAACCGATCCTACTCAGATTTTCTTGATGGGGATTGGTACGAGAGGCGAGGCAAGGGAATGCCTCGGAAAGACGCAAGCTTTGGATAGGCCTCATGTCTTCAAGAGATTGTCGGAATCTGTCTTTGATCGTCTCGAGGGATGTTCTCGCTGAGAGGCTCAAAGCGCAAGGAGGATCACGACGACGGTGGAGACCATGTCCGCCGCCAACCAAGTCAATGAAAGGCTAGATCTTTAGGAGTACCAAGAGATTGCTTTGATAGATCAATTGTTTCGCTTTATTAGTATTATTTTTTTCAAGTTTGTTAGCTTAGCAAATTAGTCGTTGTGGTTAGGATTTCCCTATTATCATTAATGAAATGCATTCGATTAATAAAAGGGACAACTTTGATTTATTTATTTGATTAGACCGAACCCGAAGGCCGCCTACGTTCCTCTTTACAAAGAATTAAACAAGAGGCTCAGTCCAACGTAGTTCATTTTTGAGAAAAGGACAAAATATGGCTCTAGGCCGTAGAGTAATCTCGCGCGAGATAAGGCCCCTTTTTTTTTTTTTTTTTTTTTTTTTTTATGCACACCCTTTTTTTGCTCTAGACCGCCCTTCGGGTTTTCAATCTAGCGGGCTTCTTTTCTTGTGCTAGCTCTAATTTTTGCCTAGGTCGTCCTTTCCGGATTTTCAACCTAGCGAGCGATTTCTTTTAAGGAGGCCAAGTCACGCGAAGTACTTCTTGAGCTTGTCCATGTTGACCGGCTTCGTAGTTGATCTCCGTCTAAGTCTACCACCAAGGGCTCCCCTGCAGAATATCTTCTTCACAATGTAGTGGTCCTATCCATCTTGGTCCCCACTTGCCTAACGGGTTGAAAGGTCCGGACGATGCTCACTGAGCACCGTGTCGCCTACTCGATGTTCCTTGTCTTGACCTTTTGTTGAAAGCTCTTGCCATTCTTCTTGGTAAGCTTGAGCGTGTTCGGCCGCTTTCAACCTTCTTTCGTCCAACAGGCTAGCTCTTCGTATCCGCTTTCTAGCCGCCGACTTCATTCACTTGGTTTTCTAGGAGAACCCTTAGTGATGGTATTTCCAATTCTATCGGTAAGACAAATTCTCCATCCCGAATGTGAGGGCGTAGGAGTTTCCCCGTAGCCGTTCGGACCGAAGTGCGGTACCCCATAGTGCGAATGGTAGCTTGTCGGGCCGCCTTTTCCAAAGGATCGCCATTTTTCTCGATGATAGTCTCGATTGTTTTGTTCGCGGCTTCAACCGCTCCGTTTGTTTGAGGCCTATAAGGAGATGACTTGTGTCTCGTGATTTTGTACTTGGCCGCAGGCGATCGGTTTCCTTTTCGAAGTGTGACCCATTATCGGATATCATCTCTTGTGGAACCCCATATCGGCGCATGATGTTGTGCTTGATGAATTCTCGCAACCTTTCTCGGCATTCGTAACTTTGTAGGAGGCGGCCTCGACCCATTTAGTGAAATAGTCGATGGCTACTAGGACGAAACAAGTTGTCCGTTGGCTCCTCGCGGGTGTGATCTTTCCAATCACGTCTATTCCCCATGTAGAGAACGGCCAAGGTGAAGTCATTGGGTACAAGCAAGGAAGGCGGTGCATGCCGAAGATTGGCGTGTATCCGACACTTGTGGCACTTCTTGACCATTTTGGTACAAGCCGGCTTCCATGGTCACCAAAAGTACCCTTGCTCGATGATCTTTTTGGCGAGCATGTTTCCGCTCATGTGGGTTCCACATATGCCTTGATGAACATGGTCCATTATTTCGGGCCTCTTCCTGGCGCAAAGGAGGTTTCCTGGGAATGTTTCTTGAATAAACGGCCACCGTGATGACGTAATTGGCCCCAACCTCTTAAGGGCGATCCGAGTCTTCAGTCCTGCCTCTGTGGTATGGTTCCATCTAGGATGAAATACCAAATGTCGTGGTACCATGGTTTCCTTCGGAGTTTTCAACAATGGCACCTTTCGATAACCATTTGTCTTTGCAAGCCGTGAAGATCTATAACGGCGCAAAGATGCGTGAGTTGCACGCCGTGTTATCTTGAAGGGTTTAACCGTTTCCTTTAGGGATTTCAACCAAAGAAGCAAGTGTGGCTAATGCGTCCGCAAACCGATTTTTGTCTCTCGGGGAGATAGTGGAATGAGACATCTTGAAATTGATGCGCCGCTTCTGGAGGTGGGTACCGTATCTTTGAAGGGTTGGATCTTGGACCCTCCACTTCTTTAATGTCTCGATTGATGATCAATCGGGAATCCCCGAATACCTCGAGTTCGCCACGTTGCGTTCTAGGGCTGCCTCAAGCCCCGCTATGCAAGCCTCGTATTCTCGCGGTATTGTTGGTGGCGTCAAAGTCAAGACGCATCGCTAGTGGAGTGTAGATGTCGTTAGTGGTCCACCAATAACATTCCGATGCCAAACCCTCTCTTGTTGGCCGCGCCATCGAAAAATAATTGCCACTTATTTTCTTCTATGCTTAGGATGTCCTCATCGTGGAATCGCGGGTCTTCCCCTTCACTTCGTCGCAAGGAAATTCGGCCAATCTGATCTGCGAATACACTCCTCCGACGGATTTCTCGAGTGACGTAAGTGATATCATACCCCGCGAGCATGAAGTACCATTTCGCTAGTCTCGAAGACAAATTTGATTTGTCTAGGATATATTTCAAAGGATCCATCTTTGCGATGAGACGGATCGGAAAGGCTTCCATATAGTGCTTTAACCTTTGTGATACCTGCAGACGAGAGCAGCCGCATGACTTGTCGAGTGGAGAGTAGTTGATTTCACCGCCTTGGAATCTCGGGCCGACAAAGTAGATGGCATTTTCTCGTGTGCGAGGCCGGGCCGTTCTTGAGCAAGCATAGCCCCTAATGCGTTGTCTCGTGATTGTGAGGTATAACTTCAAGGGCTTCTCCTTGTGTGGTGGAACCAGATAGCGGGAAGTCAAGTAGTGCTTAACTTCCTCGAATGCTTCTTGACATTCTTCGGTCCACTCTTGAGGTGCGTTTTTCTTAAGTAGCTTAAAGATGGGGTCGCACATTGTAGTCGCTGATTAATGAATCGATCGATATATTGAGTCTCGCCCATGAATCCCTTTACTTCTTTCTCGTGTCCTGGTGGAGGCATGTCTCGTGATGGCCTTTATCTTGGCGGGATCTCGCTTCTATGCCGCGTTCGTGACTATGTATCCCAAGACTTTCCCTTTGACTACTCCGAATGAGCATTTGGCGGGGTTGAGTCTCATTTTGTGCCGTCTCGCCGATTGAAGAATTTTCTCGAGATCTCTCAAGTGTTGGCCATCTCGTCCCCTTCGAGTGGATAATCATGTCGTCCACATACACCTCTATTTCTTTATGGATCATGTCGTGGAATAGTGTCGTGATCGCTTCTCGATAGGTAGCCCCAGCTTCTTGAGACCAAACGGCATGACCGTAGCGTAACGTTCCCCAAGGTGTGGTGAATGCCGCTTTGTGGCCGGTCCTCTTCTCGCCATGAGGATTTCGTTATACCCCGCGAACCCGTCGACGAATGAGCGGACCTCGTATGCCGTCGTGGCATCGACCAACATGTCTATGTTTGGTAGCGGGAAGTCATCTTTAGGGATGCCTTGTTCAAGTCTCCGAAATCAACACGTACTCGTATTTTCCCGTTCGACTTGGCTACTTGCACCGTGTTTGCTAACCATTCCGGATATTCAATCACTTTGATGAACCCTACATTCAAGAGTTTCATGATTTCTTCTTTCACTTGCATTGACCATTCCGGCTTGATTCTCGCGTAGTTTCGCTTGACCGGCTTGGCGTTGGGTAGCAAGTGGTATCTTGTGTTCTACAACCGACCGATTCAACCTGTGCATATCTTTGTAGGACCAAGCGAATACGTCGACATATTCTCTCGAGGAGCCGGGTCAAGGTTTCTCCGTCTTCCCCTTCAAGAAGCCGCCGATCTTTGTTTCTCTCGGGGTCTTCCGTTGTCCCAAGATTAACCGTTTGCATTTCCTCGTCGTCAACGGGCCATTCTTTCCACAACGACCTACTTGCTTAGCTAATTCTTTTAAGATTTGTTCGTTATCTTGATCTATCTCATCGTATGATTCATTATTAACGTGTTCGTTATATTGATTATTATTAGTTAATTCATCATTTACGATGTTAGCAATCTCAGTGGTACTGAAAGATCAAAGTTTTCATTAAGGAAGTAAGGGAATACATGTTCAGCCACCGCCTCGATTTCCTCGAGCGAGTTCATCTGAGGTGGAGCCTCGCTTCTAATGTAAAAGTTGTAGGGCCTATCTTCCCGCGAGGGTGGGGAGTGCAACCAAGCTCTTTGATCATGAAGTCTTCATCAACAACCGGTCCTCCGGTGACGTGCCGCTTAGAATTGGCTTATCACATTTCGTATTAGTCTTGTGTAGTCGGTAGTTGGAGCGTCCCCTCGATATTGCATGAATCTCGTCCGTCTTCTAACCGGCACAGTCTTGGAATTGTCGTAGCATGTCTTCTCCCAACACAAAGTCCCATTCGCTTGTCATTTCTCGCCTTCGTGCCCCACAAATCATTAGGGATCAGCTGGACGGATTCTCGTTTCATCCGGAGAAGCATCGCAGCCATCAAGATTTCAAAGCCCGGTTGGCGCTTTCCTTTATCATCACCCATGGTTCTCAAAAGATAAAGTAGGGAATACTTTCCCTTCTCGAACAAAGTAGCCATTGAGTGTCCTCCGATATGGTTTGAGGTTGCAATCCTTGAACTTTGGGTCATTGCAGCCTTTGTACGAGGTTCCTTCCCACTTGATTTGAGTGAAGCCCCACTCTTCTATGTCATCTTCATCGTGGATGGAGATGTCGTATCCTAGTCCATGCTTTGTGTGAGGCTGGGACCGTGGTGGTTCCGTTATTCCTTGTAAGTGCTTTCCAAGCCCCAATCCAGAAAGTACCCTTGCTAGCATCATTCTCCGTGACAGAAGGCTTCCGGAAAACCTAAGTGCCTTTGAGTAGTCGTTTTCGTTGCAAGTGTCTATGACATTCACAAGGCTTTCTTTCTCGATCTCAAAACCACCGAACAGAAATCGAAGTGCTATGTTGTACTTCGAGGATAGGACTAGCAGCTGACCATCTCTCCGTGTATGGTGACTATCGTGTTGTTGTGTCTCGAACTTGATGCATTGGTGCAGTGGAGGAGGGCACACCCCCTATGTCGTGTAGCCAAGGGCGACCAAGCAAAGAAATTGAAGGATGCCGGATGTCGATGACTTGAAATTCGATGCTCATAGTGACTTGCCCCATTTCTACAGTATCACAACCGATCCTGCAGCGGTTCTAGCAAGCACAATCGTACTCCCTTACAAAGATGCCCGCATGGCTTCGAGGTCTTTGTGGGTGAGGCCTAATGATGATAAGGCTTTCTTCGGGAGGACATTGATTGCGTAACCATTGTCGACCAAAATGCGTGGCATTCGGTACCCATTCACCTTAGCAAGCTATGTAAAGGGCCTCATGATGATTGTTCCCATAGGATGGGAGGTCCAAGTCGCGAAAGTGATGACGTTGCCAAACCGCACTTGGCCAATCATTTGAGTGAGCTCTTCGGTGTTGCTTCGAGGAAATGGTCATTTGAGCCAATGCCTTTTTCAACATCTCACGGTGCTTGTGAGCTGCTCCTATGAGATCCCAAACCGAGATATTTGCTTGTGTCTTTTTCAATTGAGTTAAGAGAGGGTCCTCCGCTCACTTGGCGATGAGGCTTTAGCTTGTTTTGGAGGATTTTCATCCCTCGGGTCTTTGTTGGTGATCACACGACCGGATCGTGTGAGTAGGTTGACTGCTTTAGACCCTTTTTCCTTTTGCTCTAAGATTTCCTCCCAAGACATCATATAACGTAAAGAAGATTCATTAAATTCAAGAGGGCTCTCGTCCACAATTGTGGCTAGACGAGTAGGTCCTCGAAGCTACTTTCTATCTCTATTAAATTGACCTCATTGTTTGGCAAAGGATTAGTAACAACATTTGGTAACCCTATCTCTTTATCGTCAAACAAATCTTGGATGACGCTCTTTCAAGTGGAAGCAAGAGTTGGTGTCGTGACCGGTGAAGTTGTGGTACTTGCGTAAGAGATGATGAGCATGGTCGGGGAGATCTTTCTTTGGAGGTCCGCCTTCTCTTGGTTTGATTTTCCCATTCTTGACAAGTACTTCGAAGAGTTCTTCTTGGGTGATTCCTTCAAGCTTGTCATAATGCCTATCTTTCTTCTTCTTTGTGGTGGAGGTACCGCAGAGTACTTACCATTTCCGGATGATTGAAGACAATGGCATTGACAGATGCATCCTTGGGATTGGAGGAGGAAGAAGAGCTCTTGTTGTAGCGGAATCCACTTTCTTTCTTGGCTTCCCTTTTCGTTTGATGAGGTCATCTAACCGTATGCCCGACTTGTGAAGTTCGGCGAAGCTAGGAAAGTAGTTGCCGGCTAGCTTGTCTTGATATTCCTCTCTAAGGCACCGTATGAGGATGTGAATTTGCTCGCCTAGGCCGGGCCTATCAACGATTTCGGTTAGCTTGGTTCTCCACCTTTGACAAAATCTCGTGAAGGACTCGCTCGGTTGCCGCTTGGTTTGCTCAAGATCCCTTCTAGTGGTGCGATAAGTGGAGTTGTCCTCGTATTGCTTTTGGAAGGTACAACTAGCAAGTGGCCGCCTAGTCTTGTTGAGAGTGGGAGGGTCATATACCAATCTCTAGCAAAGACCATCGAGAGTTTGTGGAAAGCATTGGGCTAACAGTTGTCATCAACACCCATAGGTAGCATGGCCCAAGAGTAGGTCTCCAAATGTGATTTGGGACAGGTGGTGCCATTGAATTTTGCAATGCTCGGGTGTCTTGTACTTTCTAGGGAGCTTTGACATAGACTCGACGAAGGGTATCGTAATCAATGGAGAGCGTGGCTCCCTTTACTCACATCAAGGGATGCAAGTTTCTTTTCTAGCATGGCCATGGTAAGTGGGTTCATTCTTGCTTTCCCCTTGCTTTCTTTCTTGGATGTGCAAATTTTCATTGTCGGATGAGGAAGATGATGAGCTAGACTCGTACCTCTTTTTCTTGCCTTTGCTTTTGCGGCGACCCTTGGCCCTTTTAGTGTATGACTCCTCTTCTCCTGAGGAAGAGTCATTTTTCTTCTTCTTTTCTTTGTTGGCTAGTGCAGCCCTAAGCTCTTGAATTTCTTCCACGAGAGTGTGGATGTGGGAAGCTTGCACTTCTAGGCGATCATTGGCTTCTTCCGTAAGTTTGTGGTTGTTTTCTGACAGGTCTCATTTCCTAATGTTGTCGATGTCGACATTGTGTTGGGAGTCTTGGAGTTGAGTAGCTTCGAAAACCGACGTAAGATATGCAGATATCGTGATCTAGCCCCAACGAGCCTGGAAGCGTGCTTAAATGGCTCAGGCTCAAATTCAGCAGACAGAAGCATTATCTCGTGCGAGATTAGTAATCCCGCGCGAGATAATCACACGGAAAGTCGATTTTTATTTAGCCCTAATTTTTGGTCGGAACGGAAAGTCCGTTTTGAGGGGTTTCTAAGGCCTTTATCAGAACCTAACGACTAAGCAATCAATCCGATTTTTGTAAAGCAAAGCCATGTAAGATTGTTTTTTGAAGGATTATATGCACATTTTTTTTGAAGGGACATCCGAAAGGGTCATTCCGAAGGGACTTTTTCCGAAGGGACTTTTTCCGAAGGGACTTTTTCCGAATCCTTTCTTATTGTCAATTTTACATGGCTTTGTTTTGATCAAAAACAAGAAAAGATCACCGAGTCAAAACCGACCTGGCCACTGAGTGATCCTAAAAAGTCAATCTACATGAGAATGTGGCGATGCAGTGGCCGGAAGGCTAGGCTCCCGCGATATGACAATCTAAGTGGATTGAATACGCGGAGTGGGATTGTCCAACTTCGGAGAGACCGGCGACTAGGTGGTTACCATCATCCGTCCTTAGTGTGGGTCCCGGGTTTATAGAGGGTATACAGTGCAATGACAGCTTATATATGAGTGCGCGTGTGTGATAGTCAATCTATGTGATAGAGTAAAATAGGAAGTTTTTTTTTTTTTTTTGAAAGTCAAAAGAGGAAACAGATAGTGGCCGCACCAAGTGGTTGCCTACGTTTCTCCCAATTTAGGAAGACTCGTGCCGTCGTAGTTCCACATAAAGAGAGATAAAGAGAGATAAATAATTTAATTTACAACTCCCGAATCCCCAATGGACCGGACTTTAATTAAATAAAACCCAATCACACGCAGTTCATAAATAATAATCAATTATTTAAGGAAAATAAAGGTCCGAGTTCTACACCTTAAGGGAGGCCTTAAGATGCGAGAACTCGCAGATAATGAATCCCGGGATCCCCTTGCGTGTTCGACCCTCGTCTTGGACCACGGGATGAACAGAGAAACCGTAAAACAACCAGATTGCCGAAGCCATATCTCGCGCGAGATATGATATCTCGCCGCGAGATAAGCTTCATCCGAGAGCAAAAATTCGAATTTTACTAATTTCTTTTTGAAAACCTCTCTTTTAATTTTGACGCAAGTTTAAGCCTCTTAATTTTCAAATTCCCCAAATGAGTCGCCACCGTAGCGTTGCGAGAAAGAAATTCGATTCCTTTTTATTTTTTATGAGTCGCCACCTATATTATTTGATTGGAAACATAGAAAAACCATTTGAAAGAGATTTGAGTTCGGGGCTTAGGTTATGAAATGGGTAGGTTTAGAAGGCATCCATTTCACCCAATCCGAGATCGGTCTTGCTAAAGAAAAGAGAGGTTTTTCAAAAGAAGAAGTAAAAACGAATCTAAATACTACAAATAAAGGTCCATTTGACGAGGTCAAACGGAATGTAGAATCGATTGCTTCGAGACCGTCTCCATGATTTGGAGAGGCTCTAGGCCGATCCTAGATTCTATGGACTTATACCACTCTAACAATCAATTAGAAGGAAGTTTAGGAATTACCTTGCGTGAGGTGATTTGGGCGTAGTTTCGACTCAAGTTTAGAGTCGACTCCTTCACACTGACAGAGCTTCGCCTTGGTCCTTGGTTTGAGATTGATGCTTGTTTATCAACAAGGTTGACAAACAAACTATGAGGTGAGTTTTTAGGGTGATTTTGAGGGATTCCTTCAGTGGAAAGAAAACGACAAAATGTGTGTGTTGTGTAAATTCGAGGTTTGGGATTTTCGACCTCCGACCTCCGATCCCTCGAAGTCACCAAGTATTTATAGAGGTTGGATATGAAGAAGTGGAGAGTTAAAACCCTATCGATGGTTCTAGAACTCCTCTCCCATTGGTTGGCCTGAGAGATAAAGTTTTATCTCGAAAAGAGGTTGAAATCGACGAGGGAACCGTCGTCCGCAATCCGCAGAGGGGGATATCTCGCGCGAGACACGCCATCTCGCGGCGAGATATTGCTCCCGTGGACAGCTTTGTCCTTTCCTCGTTATCTCGTATGCGCTTAGTCCCAAACTAACGGTAGTTAGTCAAAACTTAACGAAACATGACGAAATGGTGGATTTCTACTTCTTGACTCAAAGCGAGACTTAGAGTGGTATAAGTATGTTCCGATGTGTTCAGAATGGGGTGTCTACACCACCACGTCCTTACCACTAACCTCGGCGGTCACACGACACTTCAGGGCACCACCACGCCCGCATACACTCATAATTTCACAACCTCTGAACTACGACCAGGCTTGATTCCCGCTAGGGATACGTAGGAATCCTGTCACAGGGTCCAGCCATCGACCTATACGGTCACCCAGGACGCCACCATGTCCTCACCATCGACCTATGCAGTCACCCACGGGATACCATCACATCCACACTCAGAGTCTCAGTTAGAGGACAGCTCACGTCCTCGTACACGACACTCACCCCACACGCGAACTACGATTGGCTTGATTCCCACTCAGGGATACGTAGGAATCCTATCAAAGGGTCCAGCCGTCCGACTAACCTGGTCACCTTCTCTCTCAGCACGCGATCCAGATCAGGACCCTTATCTTATCGACGACCCCACTTCTTTCATAAGTGACGTCGCCGAGGGGCTTCTGTAAGTACCCCAATCTGGATCGCTCTCCATCCAAGCATACAACAAAACCAGGGGCAAACTTCCGGAGGTCATAACTCCTTCATACGAACTCCGATTGAGACGTGCCATATATGGTTGGAAAGCTCTCGACGAGAATTAGCTTTCCATCACAATTACAAAATGTGGAAAAGCATGGAAGTTCGTACGGACCTCTTTGCTCCTAGACATCATAATTGCAAAATCCGCTTAAAGTCCACGAGATTCCCTCAAATCCCGGAGAACATCATTACCCCCCCTACATGGTTGGTCCGTACGGACCTCTTTACATGCCTATATGGTCCGTACGGACCTCTTTGCAGAGGGGACATAATCATCTCAGAAATCTTCATCATTCCCTGAAATCGAGGAAAACCAAAAAACTAGATTACCTAGAAGGTCCGTACGGACCTTCTTGCAGTTTTCTGGCACTATAAATAGAGGGTTCCCCCTCCCTCATTTTCACACATTTCCCTCTTCTCTCCTTCTCCCCCGGCCTTTAGGCTCCCTCTAAGACCCTTCGGGCAATCCCGCCCCTTTCTGGATCCTTCCGAGCTCCTCGCGGTGCTCGTAAGCCTCTCCGAGCGCTCCCGCGACGCTCCCGCGCTGTCCCGAGGCACTCTCGAGGTACTCTGAGGCCCCTCGTGGTACTCCGAGGCCTTGCCTGGTCTTTCCCGAGGCGTCCCGGCTCTTTCCGAGTCAAACCAGTAATCCCAAACCACGCCGAACCTCTGCCCGAATCAAACCGGCGATCACAAACCACGCCGAACCTCTGCCCGAATCAAACCGGCGATCCCAAACCACACCGAACCTCTGCCCGAATCCAACCAACGATTCCAACGCACGCCGAACCTCTGCCCGAATCCAACCAACGATTCCAACGCACGCCGAACCTCTGCCCGAGTGATCCCTGCGATCCCAACGCACGCCGAAACTCTGTCCGCAGACAACCGGCCCCTTTTCCGAAGCAATCCCGGTCCGTACCGGAACACTATTCCGACCTCAAACACTATTCCCCTGCGGAAGACAGACACGAACCAACATTGGTAAGGCTTCCTTCCTACACTATTTCAATACATTTCAATAAAGAAGTGTACAATGTAGACATCCGACACAGCATGCATTTTTAAAAGCACACACACACACACACAACAGTTAAAAAATATTAGGGGTATCCGAAAGACTCGTTTTTACGAGGCGACTCGGGTGAGCTCTAAGATTCTAATATTCTCTTCCCGAGGAGTCATCTGACCTCCAAACTCAAAATCTCATCACACAAAAAAACAGTTTATTTCTAAACTGATGCCCTTTTTCAATGTTTTGGGCTTAATAAAAATGGCGTGGCGACTCTACAATTGCGAAAACAACGGCGAGACACCTCCAACACTCAAAGCGGAATAAGTCAGATGCCGGGGCGCGAACGCGCTGCCTCTCGGATCCGAGCAACTTCCGAAAGCGACAATGCGAGATGCCAGGGCCCGCGCACGAGCCGGATCCCGGGTAATTTCAATACTAACAACTTTTTTCGAGTCCTCGTTACACCATCCTCGACTAGCAAAGGGTATAGATCTTCATTCATTTGTGGCTCACACAGTTGATTACGTTCTTGATGTATTTGATTTGCATGTTGATAGTATGAATGCTTCTCACTCTTTTTTTTGCCCTATTTCAGGTCTAGATCTGCATTCATTGCATCAACCCAAGTGAGTTCGGTGTCCACGCACAAATGGAAATCAGCTTCAAAACCTACACCATCTACCCCTGCTAGTACTCCTACGTCTCATCCAACACTAGCTGCTTCCGGTCGTGGGAGAGGACGGGGTCGAGGGCGAGGACGAGGATGGGATCAGGGTCAGGGTCGTGGAGAGGGAAATGGACAGCCCAATCACACTAGTATATACAGCTCTACGTATTTGACGTCTTTTCCACCTTTCATTATCCCATATATTGGAGGCATCACAGATGTGGCATCTGATGGACATTGTGGCTATAGAGCCGTAGCACCACAAATATACGGAGATGAGGAGATGTGGGCTCGAGTGCGCTCAGACTGTTACCATGAGGTGCATGCTCGCCAAGACCTTTATCAAAGAGTTCTAACTTGGATAAATATAGATGGACTCTTATGTAGGATTGCTTGCTATGTCCGGCCGACACCGGACAATACTTATTGGATGGACCTTCCAGATCTTGGGCACATCATTGCCACGAGGTATAATGTGGCGTTCATTTCGTACTCGGCTAGCGGCGGCAGCTTATGCCTTCCAAAGGACTGTACCAATAGGAGTAGGACCACCGATAAACACAGTTGTGGTGGGACAAGTGACAAACCATTTTATATTGGTATGATACTTAACTGTCTCATACATATTTGTAATATTTAAGTGTCTTACTTAAATTAGTTGTATTTAACTGTTATTACTTTTGCAGCTGCACATGTCAGGCAATGATTACCCAATTCCACCACCACCGAACACTTGGAGGGAACACGTGATCCAAGCGCAAGTCAAGCCCGATCCTCCAATACCGAGATAGGATAGCAGCATTTAATAAACTCTATGATCAGGATAACCATGCAAGAAGAGAAAGATTACGTAGGGGATAGTATATGTGTAATGGTTTTTAAATTATAAAGTTTGTACGAATGTTTGGATGTTTGAATTATATGCTTATCCTTGTTAAAACTTTTATTTCGTATACAATTTTTCATCAGTATGACTTTGGTGCTGTTGTTTACTTGGTGTTATTCTTTGTTCTTATTCTGATGTGTCTCGTGTAGATCCACATGAGACACATCTCGTATGGATCCACACGAGACACATCTCGTGTGGACCCATACGAGATGTGTCTCGTGTGGATCTACACGAGATGTGTCTCGTGTGGATCCATACGAGACACATCAGCAACAGCAACAACACCAAGTAAACAACAGCACCAAATAAACAACAGCAACAACACAATCAGACATAACAACAACAACAATACAATCAGACACAACAGCAACACCAAATAAACAACAACAACAAATCCATAACTCCAAAATCAGTACTACAAATCCATAACTCCATAAACAACAACAATACAATCAGACACAACAACAACTATCCATTTCCTACAGAAAATAAATCCAACTCCATAATCAGTACTACAAATATACCAAAACTCCATAATCAGTATTACATAAACGCGACCTCCTACATGAGACGACCTAAACTCTCGTGTGCCCGTATAAGTATACCTATGACGTCCTCGGGGAGCCTCGCATTTGTCAATAATGGAAGTATGAGATCTGCGATCTCTGCAACCCCAGGCTGCGGTGGAACATCAACTGGGGGAGGTGGGGGAGGTGGAATGTCAACGGGGGGATCGTGTATCGGATTAGATATCCGAACATGACTCCTAGCCAGAAACCACTCCATATAATCTCCAGTCACGGGAGAAGATGTAGAATCTAGTGGTGGCCCCCAACGGGGAACGGGCCTGAACAACTCCATGTCGTACACCACCCACGCGTCCCAAAAATCATCTCCGTCACCATACTCCTTTTGGTATCCCTTCTGACCCTTTGACAAAATGCATCTCGTGGGAGCCACGGGGGCCATCTGGGATCTCTCGTCGTACCCGAACCGCCTAGTAACACGATCGTGCATGTACGCCTCAGTGATGTCACAAAAGCGTATAATCCCCACGAAGTGTGAAACCGCATTGAGTCCGCTCCGATACCATAAGGAGTCCAAACAACTCCGTGAGTAGACTTTGTTAGGCGGAGTCTATATAATAACGGAGGGAGTGTAACAATTTGAAACAGCTTTTAATATGAATAACTCACCCCGTCAACATGCATCCCGTCAAGAGTGCGGCGATACCGCACTAGATGATCTAATCCCCTCCCAGTATATCGGCACGTGACCATCTACGGACTCTGCTGCCCTGCTTTGCCCGGTGTGGGTCGAGGAAAGTCGCCGAAATCCGGAAGTACTCGTATATCCACCCCTGAGATGTATGTAAAAAAGTATTAAATACTAATCAAATGCAACATGTAATTACAGGGGAGTCGACAGAGTAAAAGAAAGTGAGTAGAGTAAGATGTACCTCTAGCGTGCTCGCACAACCACCCATCCGCTGCATCCGGATCTGCGGACGCCTTCCCCAACTCTCGGTATAAATATGCCAATGTAGCTGATCCCCAGGAGAGAGTGGGGAGTCTCTCAAGATCCATGCATAGAGAAAGGTAGGCTGCGGGCACCTTATCCTGACTCTTGTCCACGAACATTGTGGAACCCAAGAGGTGCAGGATATACGCAGAAGCACGCTGGGCATCAGTCATGTGCCCTATACGAGAAGAAAAGAGACGACGGACATCCTTTAATAAGTACCCAGTGCCGCCCAAAACGAGGTGTCTAGTGATGCCGGATAGGTCAGGCACTGGATCCGGATACCGAATAGGTGCACCTACACAGCTGATACCTGTAAATTGAAGATGAAATAACACATTTTAGTACAAGAGATGAATGTAGATAGTTAGTATAGTCTTGAAATTGATAATATATAACAACATACCCAAAATATGAAATACGTCGTGTAACGTAATGGTCATCTCCCCCCAGATCATCACATAAATGATTAGGCCTCTGAATGGTGGCATCGTGCAGCTGCTGGATGCATCGTGCAGCTGCTGGATGCCCGATGCATCAACGAGGGTCAGCCATGCTCTATCAGTAGCCTCCAGATCATCACGCTTGAACCTGTTTATTCCAAACAAAAAATATAATCAATACTCGAGATCGAGAAAAGTACGAGATGTATAATTAATAGAATATTTAGAGTGTGTGCCAAACAACTTCAAGATTTTAATAAATTCACATAAATGATTATCTTACTTTTGCAGATGCAGCAGTCTCGTATGAAAAGTCACCACTGACTCACTAGTGGCGTCCCTCCAAATCTCTCGGGCTATGTGATCACCAAACCCGTATATAAGTGAAACATTCTCTGGGCCGCCACAGGTCACTCGAATCTGCCATGATGGTGGCTCCTCCTCACCGCACCACTGCCTCCTCCTCCGGAGTCCCCGCCTCTAGCCCACATCCCTCCCCTCCCCTCCCATGCCTCAAAGGTCTAACATCATGTATCTCCTCCTCCTCCTCCTCCTCATCATCATTATCATCATCCCTCCCCTCCTCCTCCTCATCATCATCATCCCCACCCTCCTGCTTCGCCTCCTCATCCTCCTCACCACTAGCATCAGAATCAGAAGATGCCTCATCATCTCCTACATCCTCCTCACCACTATCATCAGAATCAGTATCAAGCTGCTTAGTCTGCTCAGGCTGCAAAGTCCTATCATGATCATCTCCTACATCCTCCTCAATCTCAAGCTCAGACCCACGCACGATAGTCCTATCATGTATCCTTTAACTGCGTTTATCTACCTTAGCTGCCGTCTCGGCCTTCCTCTTTCTATTGGACGCGGTCATACGTTCACGTGCCTACAAAAAAACAAATAAGAGACAATAAATTAGCTATTTAGCATTTATAACTGAATATGAACGATGTAAAGGAAAAGAGTGGACACTGGACACATCTCGTGTGAACTCACATGAGAAGAATCTCGTGTGAACTCACATGAGATGCATCTCGTGTGATTTTACACGAGATGCATCTCTCCTCTCTCCAGTTTGGTTAAACAACCATGCTCCATAAATCAACAAACCTGCTATTTGGTGTAAAAAGTGAAATACAGTACAAAAAAAAAACAAAAAAAGCAGAGCCTTTCCCAAATCATATGATTTTCTCCATTCGAACAACCAACAACAGTGATCTGACAAACTCACTCCATTTAAGCCTTTACATTTAAATAATTTACTCACCAAATTAAGAAGAAAGAAAAATAAATAAAAAAATCAACCACTACCAAAAATTTCCTTATACATGAATCAAGAATTTGACTGAGAAACTGTACACAAATCTGCAGATTTTGATTAACAAACAAGAGAATTGCACAAGATGATGCTGATGAAAGGTTCTCGTGTAAATTCACACGAGAAGCATCTCGTGTGAACTCACACGACATGCTTCTCGTGTGAACTCACAGGACATGCTTTCCGTGTTAACTCACACGATTTCAGCCATTAAAATCACCTTAAACCCAGTTCATGATGAAAGACGTCGAAATCAATGGCAAATCAATTGAAGCAATCAAAAACATGTGCCATTAGACATTGGGAATTTAATGAACGTAAAATTAGGTTAAAATTAGGTTCATATCGAATTACCTTCTTTACAGGCACGGTGGTAGAAGCGGAGGCGACGGCGATGGCAGTGGTGGTAGCGGCGGCGGAAGTTCCGGCAGGGACGACCGGAATTTTGACTCGAGCCATGGCGATCGGTGTATTTGTTCGTCGTAATGAGAGAGAGAGAGAGATCGAGGGAGAGGAAGAGTGAGCGTGATTTTGAATTGTGAAATATATATATATATATATATATATATATATATATATATATATATATATATATATATATATATATATATAATATATATATAAATGGGTATTTCCGTCAATTGTGTCGTTCCCTGTACGGATTGTTCCCTGTATTTAACTATAACCTATATAATAGAATGTAGTCATTATATCAAATATATTTTTGTTATATATACAAAGAATCTAATAAACAGTTAAAGAAGATTATAAGTTTAGTTAATTGTACTTGTACAATGTCTATTCATATTTTAAACTGTACATAAATATTAATAAATTTTATTCCTTTGCATATCTATTTTAATTTATGAGAGTTATTAGCTAATGGGGAGAATTTCAAAAATCACCAAGAAAGGAAAGGTCATATGACATGGAGGCATGAGATTCCAAATAAATTAAATAGGGGCTTAGGTGTCATCACAATGTGCATTTTATCCTACTTTAAAATACTTTAGTATAGATTTTTTTCGTAAAAATCATTGTACTTTAGAAAATTATGCCATTTTAATCCCATATCCGTGACTAATTCGTGCTCGATTCGCGATTTGGGAAATAAAATGGTATATTTTCTAAAGTAAAATGATTTTTATGAATGAAAAAAAGTATATAATGATAAAAGTAAAACACACTTGAAAGTGGGGCAAATGACACCCTAGTACCCTTAAGTTTCATAGGAGTTGCATTGGGAGTACCAATGTATCAATTTTGACAATGTGGTTCATTTTTGGATGGACATTAAAAAAACTGAATGGACATTAACGAAGTGGATGAAAAGAATTTAACCACCTTCCTCGAAGAGTATCAACCTGAAATTTAAAAATATATCACTTGTCACTTTTTGTAAAGAGTTGCTTTCATGAAAAACTAGTTTTTCATAAGATTATGAAAAAACTAGTTTTTGGGCCGTTTTTAAACCATTGAACGCGTATTGAACCGGATACCGGTTCACTAAAAAAATTGATCCGCAATTTATCAAATCAAATCCAAACGAAAACACACAGTTAAACCGCCGCAACAGAGACATTCGTCGAGCAAAAACAAAATTCAATTGAAAATCAATTCGTTTCAGCCGATTGAAATAATATATGATTCACTGGCACAATTATAGACTATCAATCAATATATTTACAATCATTCCTAATTGTTTCATTCAAAACTGGCAATTTTTATTAGGTTATGATGAGCTTACGCGATTTTGAAGATGAAACTGTCGATTTTGAAGATGAAACTGGTGATTTTGCAGATAATGCTATTTTAATTGATCAAATTCCTCACACAGCTGATGATAATCACGATACAGGTAAGCGTAAGACAATTTCATAATGCCAGCGTTTTTTTATATAATGCCAGAACATTTGTTTTGTTTGTCTTTCCAGTCCCAATTTTATTTATAATATGTATCAGTAAGTGTGCCAGTGTTTGTTTTCATATATGCTAGTGTTATTTATTTGAAGTACCAGTGTTTTTTTATAATATGTGCCAGTGAGTGTTGCTTGGGTTGTCAGTTTTACTTTGTTGTTTGAAGTACTAGTGAGTGTTGTTTGTAATGCCAGGATTAATTTTTGAATGTGCCAGTGTTTTTTCTGATATGTTCCAGTGATTGTTGCTTGGACTGTCATTGTTACTTTGTTATTTGAAGTGCCAGTGAGTTTGTTTTAGAGTGCCAATGTTATCTTATTTGAATTTCCAGTGAGGGATGTTTGTAGTGCCAGTATTAATTTTTGAATGTGCCATTGTTTCTTATGATAAATTCCAGTTAGTGTTGCTTGGACAGCCAATATTACTTTTTGAATGTGCCAGTATTTATTTTTGAATGTGCCAGTGAGTGTTGCTTGGACTGTCATTGTTACTTTGTTATTTGAAGTGCTAGTGAGTTTGTTTTTAGAGTGCCAGTGTTATCTTATTTGAATTGCCAGTGAGGGATGTTTGTAGTGCCAGTATTAATTTTTGAATGTGCCATTAATTTTTATGATAAATTCCAGTTAGTGTTGCTTGGACAGCCAGTATTACTTTTTGAATGTGCCAGTATTTATTTTTGAATGTGCCAGTGAGTGTTGTTTGGAGTGTTAGTGTTACTTTGTTGTTTAAAGTGTCAGTGAGTGTTGTTTCGAGTTCCAGTAATTCCAATATAATATGTCAGCACCTGTTTTGTCATTGTTATTGCCAATTTAATTTTTTATTTGCAGCTAATCATATTTATTTTACTTCATCACTGCTGGGGATAAAAGCAAAGACATGGGAAGAACTGTATCAATTGTACAAGGATCATTCCAATGCATTGGGATTTGGTGTTAAAATGACAACCTCACGTGTTTCGAAGAAAACATCAAGGCCAATAGATAAATATTTTATGTGTTCATGCCAAGGATACACAAAAGAAACATGAAATGAAATTGATGTTCCAGCTCCATTAGAAGTCGGTGAAGTAGAGATTCCATCTCCATTGGAAAGAATTGAAAACCCAAAGAGGAAACTGAAGAAAAAGAAAGCCCCTTCTAAAAGGACAGGCTGTCAAGCTCTTATGAGAGTAAAATTGTTAAATAAGGAAGACTTGTATGTGGTTGCACGGCACGAAACTGAACACAACCATGAGATGACAAGGCCAGAATGGAACCACTTCAAGCATAGTGAGAGGTCAATATCAGAAGCTACAGAAAAAATAATAGAGCAATTTGAAGAAGCTGGCATCAAGCCAACTGATGGATATAACATTTTGGAAAAGACAGCTGGTGGGGAAGAATATGTTGGGCATACAAGAAGAGATCATATTAACTTTGTACAGAGATTGAGAATGGAAAAAATAGAAATGGGCGATGCACAAACTGTAGTTGATAGACTGAGCCAAATTAAGGATGAAGGATTCTACTTTAAAATGCAGTTTGGGGAAGAAAGTAGGCTCAGTACTTTGTTTTGGAGAGATGGTATGATGAAGGAGGATTATGAATTGTATGGGGATGTTGTTGTGTTTGATACAACTTATGACACAAATAAATACAATCTGATTTGTGCACCAATAGTTTGGGTGAATAACCATTGGAACACGGTGATGTTTGGTTGTGCTTTCTTAACAAATGAAAAGACAGAAACGTTAGTTTGGCTTCTCAAACAATTCTTAAAATCAATGGGAGGAAAAGAACCAAAAACAAGTTTCACCGATCAAGACTTTGCAATGGCGAAAGCAATTGAAGAGGTAACTTATATTTTATTTCCAATGTTTCATTATTTGTTTTTAAACTATGTTAATATTAATGTGTCAGATTTAATATTAATAAGTGTCAGTTTTAGTATTTTGGATTACAGTGCCACTTTTTTGAAGTGCTAGTTTTCATTATTATATATATTTATTAATGTGCCAGTGTTTGTTTTTGAAGATGCCAGTATTATATTTTTGAATGTGCCAGTGTTTGTTATTCTATGTACCAGTGTTTATATTAGTAAGTACCAGTGTTAATATTTTGGAGTACCAGTTTTACTTTTTTGAAATGCCAGTGTTTGTTTTCATATGTGCCAGTATTAATATTAGTAAGTACCAGTTTTAATATTTTGGAGTACCAATTTTAATTTTTCGAAATGCCAATGTTTGTTATCATATGTGCCAGTGTTACTTATTTGAAGTGCCAGTGTTACTTTTTTGAAGTGAGACATAACAGAAAATAAATTACTAAATTGAAACAAATTTACAAGACATTTAATAAAAAACACAAATAGAAAAGAAAAAAAAGATAACTCCAAATACATTTAAATTACATTTTTTCCCTTCCCAAAACCACCATAAGGCTTGACACCAGAAACTCCACCACATCCTCCATCACCTTTGTCAAAAGGCTTCCTCTTGACCTTGTCCTTCTTCTTGCAAGGAATTTCGACAGGTCCAAACAACTCCAAATACTCCTTAAGGTATTTTGCCAAAGCCTTGTGCTCAGCTTTGGCAACATTGGAGAGAGAGGAAGAGGGTGCACAAGAATCAAATGCATGCTGAAGCATTGCAGTTTGGTTCCTTTCACGTATCATACGCCCTGTACAAGGTTGTAGAGGGCATACATACAACTTAACTGGAGATGTCCAGTCAGTCTGAGGGATACGAAGATGACCAAAGTGGAGTTTCTTTGTCATTTCAGAAAAGGCACTCCTAAACTCTCTCTCATCAAATCAGAGTCATACTCGTCATTTGAGGACATTTTGCTTGAAATTATAAGAGAACTGATTTTAATGAAAGAAGAGATGACATTTTGAAATATCGAGCCCCTTCCTATTTATAGTGCATATACCTACTAACAAAATTTAATATGCTTGACTAGAATAGTTGAATTGTAAATGTTTGACTATCAGAATGTCATCATTAACAGCTTATTACACAAACAACTTTTTAAAAAGTTTTTGCCTTATTAACTGCCAGTGTTTGTATGAAATTATGACAGTGTTTGTCCTTATCATTAACAGCTTTTTACACAAACAACTTTTTAAAAAGTTGATACAATTGTTACAGTTTTTCCCATGGCTTTTTATATGTGCTAGTACATGATTTCGTATGTGCCAGTTCTTGGGTTAGTAAGTGCAAGTTCATGTGTTGTATAGTACCAGTGTCAAGCCCTTTCCTATTTATAGTGCATATACCAACACTGTTTGCTGTTTGATTTGTAAATGCTTTAACATTCACTGTTTGTTGTTTGAATAACATTCACTGCTTGTTGTTTTGACTAGAGTAGGTGACTGTTTATAACATCTTTTTACACAGAAGTGTTAACATTCACTGTTTATGTAATTTCCAATGTTTGACTGGAGTAGGTAAATTATAAATGCTTTAACATAAATGTTAATTTTTGGACTGTTGTGTAATAGCTTTTTACACTAACCAAATTAATTGCCCAAATCAATATGTTTGACTAAATTATATGATTTGTAACAGTTTTTTATATGTTCCAGTGCTTGGTTTAGTAAATGCCAGTTCTTGAGTTAGTAAGTGCCAGTTCATGTGTTATGAAGAGCCAGTGTTAGATTTAGTAATTGCCAGTGTTGAGCTTTATTAATGCCAGTGTTTGACTATATTATAAATTATTTACAGGTTTTTTAGGGAAGAACAAGACATAGGTTATGCTTGTGGCACATTCAACAAAATGCCATAGCACACTTTGGACAACTAAAGACAGATGAAGAATTTAAAAAGGAATTCAACCATTGCTTGAGAGGATGTAGTGATGAGTTGGAGTTTGAAAATTGTTGGCATTCAATGCTAGAAAAATATAATCTTCTTGAGAATAGATGGTTCAATCGTTTATATAGCTTAAGAGAAAAATGTTCTACAACCTTGAGTAAAGATTTTTTCTCAGCTGGCATATTATCTTCACTGAGAAGTGAGAGCACGAATCATGCAATATATTTCAAAGCAAATAGAAGCACATCTCTTACACAGTTCTTTGATATATTCAACGAGCCAGTAAAATGTTGGAGAAGCATGGAGCAACGAAAGGAATTTGATTCAATAAACTCAAAGCCTCGTACAGAAATATATGGTGGATTAATAAGACATGTAAGGGAGGTTTACACGGCATAAATATTCAGATTTTTTGAGAATGAGGTCAAGGCTTCTTTTGCTGCAAAGTATAATGTTGGCTTTGCATAGATGAAAACAACAAGTTGTTTGAAGTTGCTCATGAGAACTATCCGAAAAAGTTTGAAAGGGTACTTTTCACGCGAAGTAATGAAACGATAACTATCAAATGTTCATGCAATCATTTAGTGAGGTCGGTTGGTTGTGCTTTCATTGCATTAAGGTCCTCAACTTGACAAATATTGATTGAATATCGAAAGAGTACATTCAAAGAAGGTGGACAAAGACAGCCAAATCAAATGTATGTAATAAAACTTACCAAGGGATATCTACTACTCCAGCTGAACAAACTAATTCAATTCCTTGAAAACAACTAATGGAAAGAAAGTACTACGATTTGATGATGACATGCCATGAAGACATTGATGCAAGAAGAATTCTAGAAGATGGGTTTAATAGAGATACACTTTTAATATAAGAATTACTCTCCCGAAAAGTACAAGAGGTTGGACCAACAACCAGTGGAAATAATAGTGCATCAACAATCACAACATTCAGTGCACCTTTAGTGACGGATCCTGTTCGTGCTGATAAAAAAGGTAGAAAAATAAAACCTAAAACAAAGTTTGAACGAAGAAAACCAATTACTAATGAGTATAGTTCGAAGACCCCGAATGAACACTTGATTTGATATTTTTGTAAATAAATTTTAGAAGAGCCATTATTTATTAAAATATATTTACATTATGAGGGTATAAATGTCCAAAACACTGTTCAAAATTTGTCATTTATGGAATGCAAATCTTTTTTATTATATGTTTTATAATATTCCAGCATTGGTATTTTTTAAGTGCCAACATCAATGTTGTAATATGCCAGCATCAGTTTTTTGAAAAAGCCAGCATTAGTCTTATTGAAGTGGCAGTGAGTGTCAGTGATACTTTGTGGTTTGATGTGCCAGTGAGTATTGTATGATGTGCCAGTGAATATTGTTTGGAGTGCCAATATTACTTATTTGAAGTGCCAGTGCTAAATAGTGCTAACAATGCATCAGTAAAAAAGTTTCACTGTTATTATATGTTTAATAATGTTCCATCCTTGTTATTTTAAAGTGCCAGCATCAGATTCTCAAAGTGCCAGCATATGTGTTTGAAAGTGCCACCATCAGTTTTTGAATGTGCAAGTAACTTTGTTAGAAAGTGCCATCAGCAGTGTATCAAAAGTACCAGCATTAGTCCTTCATTTACACTAATTAATTTACAAAAAAAAAAACACAAATTCAATTACAAATCCTTGAATTTCCTAGTCATATACTTCTTTCTAGCTTTCTTATCTTCTTTCTATTTTTTTCTTCTTTTCTTCTTCTTTCTTTTTCTTGTCTTCTTTCTTTTTCTTTTCTTCTTCCATCTTCTTCTTTTCTTCTTCAATCTTCTTATTTTCTTCTTCTTTCTTTCTTTCTTTCTTTCTTTCTTTCTTTCTTTCTTTCTTTCTTGCTCCTTTATCTTCTCTTCTTCTTCTTTCTTCTCCAATGCTTCTCTTTTATCATTTGTAAACAAATCCAATTGAAGCAATAAACTATGTTTGTCTCTGTTAATATCACAAAGAATTAAAGATGCTAGAATCTCAGCCCTAATATGCAGTCTTGATGAGTGATCACACAACTCAGGGCATGGGCAAATTGATCCATCAAATTGAGTCATTGCAGCCATTAAGTATACTGCACAATCTGCATTACCAACATTTTCTTTCAAAACCCATTCAAATGGCATATACTCAAACTCAAACATTGAAACTTCTGAAGCACTTGGATGATTTATATGGTTTAAGAAGTGTCTGAATGGTGCTTGCTGCAAATAAAAAAATTAATATGGATGTTTTGGTAACAAAAAAAAAAAAACTAAATAAAAAAAATTTCAATAAAAAATATTACCATGCTATGAGCAAGTTTTGGTATGTTCGCTGTCTTCCAATCATTCATTGCCAAGTTGTCAATATACTGAAAAAAATTTCTCTCAATATTGACAACAAAAAGTGAGTAATGGCCAGTTCTGTTGTCACCTTTGTGTAAGGGCAAGAAAAACTGCAGGAAAATAACAGTGCCAGTGAGTGAATTATCTACAACCAGTTCATGTGTTTCTAAATGCCAGTATTTGTGTTTCTAATTGCCAGCGTTAGTTATTTATAGTGCCAGTGTTTGTCTCTTATAGTACCAGAATCAGTGTTTCAAATTGCCAGCATAATATTTTCAAAGTGCCAGTATCAGTCTTTGAAAGTGCCAGCATCAGTGTATCAGTGTGTATGTATTTATAAAATGCCAATGAATGCATACCAATTTGACTTCACTCAAATCAATTCCATCAGAATTGACATTGTACTCAATCCAATGTGTCAAAGAGTTTGTAATTTCTTCACAAGATTTTTGCACAACATCTTTCTCATTCTTATGTGTACGTTGTATCCAAGCAGCCTGTGTAACACATTAATAAATCCATTAAATGGACACAAATATAATTTAACTAACAAACAACTATAGATAAAGAACTCACACAATGACTTAGCCCAAAACAATACTTCCTCATTCTACTAGACTTTCGTTCCTCGTTATTGATAAGCAAAGCCCAACACTCAACGGTATTTGAAGTTATTTGCCTGTCTTCATCCAAGCTCAAAATATCTTCGAGTAATAAGCTATGCACCATCGTATACATAGGATGGCACTCGCTATAAAAGAAAAATAAATTAGAAAATGCTTTTACGTACAAGTGTATAGATTCATAAAAGTTGCCAGTGTTTGTATATTGATAAATTTATAGCTTACCCCCTAAGAGTACTTGAAAAGTATGTAGACATGCATAGGTCAACAACCTCCTTTCTCAGCTTCAACATCGGACGAAAAACATCGGTGTTGCTAATCATAAATCGAGAACAGTATACAACTTTCTCATTAGCTAATCCACAATTGATTGAGCACCCTACGTTCAACAACTCGTAAAAACTCTTAAAGCAACTCCCATTTATATTCTTCATCACCTGTTCAAAATCTATCTCAATCTGTTCGGCATCATCTTCTTTACCTTCATCTACCTCTCGCAAAATCTCAGTTAATTCATGTTCCTTCTGAACTGTATCTTCTCATCTTTCCTCACCCGATAGCTGAGATAAAAGTTCAAATGATGGAATTGAACCTTTTCCTTTTTTGACCATATCAGCCTTTGTTTTCTTCAAAAGGTCTGAAACAATATTGTCAATCTCCGAAAAATCTTCTTCATTAAAAATATCTTCTTCTACTTCCTCTCCCTACCCCTCATTTTCTTTCCCTTTCCCCTTCTCATTTACTTCATTGTTTCCTCGATCCTTCTTGATAAGTTTCAGTCTTTCAATATGTGCATAGACAGCATTATCAAGGTCCTTCCTAAATATATCCCATGATTCTTTAGCAGCCTACATCAATGAAAAATAGTAAGAATGAGTTCAAATGTGCCAGTGTAAGCATATGGTTGGTGCCAGTTTCAGTGTGCAATTGTGCCAGTTTCAGTGTGCAATTGTGACAGTGCAGACAAATGATTGTGCCAGTGCAAGTAATCTATAATGACATTATACATAATTCAAAGTAACTGTGTAAGAATTTCAAATTAAAAGTACTTACATCGCTTGTGTCTGCATTTCTGTCCTTTTCACCACTTTCAATCAACAATGGAGTAATAACTTCATGAAAATCACCGGGTACTTCATCAACAAAATCGTCTCCTATTGTACTTATAAGATAAACATGCTTTCCTGAAAAAATCAACTTTCCCCAACCAAGTTTAGATTCAAAATCAATCCTCAGTTTAAATTTTTTTGCATTCCAATGCTGAATCAAAGGGCGAACAGTTGATTCTTTCAACCCTTGAAATGGAAATCTCTGAAGGTAAGCAATCACCAACACCATTATGCATCCACTACAGTTCTTGGAATTCTTATGAGGTAGCTTAAACCTCGTAACACCATCACATAATTTATCCAGAACATACTGACACCAATCAAACTTCCTTATTTGTGAAGCGTCTTCTACAAGGCTTAACAATGATATGACAATTGTTTTTGTAACTATCGGAGCAAGAAAAATTCCAACAACAAATAGAACAAACAATCTTTTAAACTCATCCCCACCTTGATGTAACTCGGATATGCGTTCCACAAGTTTATAGGCAGGAAGACCATCTTTAGTATGGCCAAATTCTTGAAAATACCGCTTTCTCAATTCCAAATTTTTATTGGATGATCGATTCACCTTCTCATTTGAAACATTCCTAGGGAGACAAAATATATCAAAAACATCTGCTGTTGTAATCACATATTTTTTTGATGAATCAATTTGTTGAATCCTTGATATTGGTTCAATTCTCTCAACAAGAAATTGAACAAGCCTAAGCGGCAATACCTTAACCTCAAGACTTAATAAAGATCCAAAACCAATTGCCCTAACATCTCTCTGCTGATCTGGAGTTAAACAGAGCTCAATAAGTCTTTTTGGTGTGCATGAATGCTCAAATCTATCACCCCCTAAAGGTTTCTTACTAATGATTTCAACATCATCATCATCATCACCATCCCTTTTACGCTTTGATGCACCTAAAAATACATATCAAAAAACCTTACATCAGTATTTTAAAGTCCCAACAAACGTGTTTTCAGATGCCAACATCAATGTTAAAAAAGGGCCAACTTTAGTGTTTAAAAGTGCCAGCATCATTGTTTGAAATTGCCAGTGTTAGAATTTTCAAACTGACAGTATCAATGTTTCAAGAGTGCCAGTGTTATAGTTTCAAAAGTGCCAGTAACAGTGTTACATAGTTCCAGCATCAATGTTACAAAGTGCCAGCTTCAATATTACAAATGCCAGCATCAGTTTTACTAAGGGCCAGCTTTAGTGTTTGAAAGTGCCAGCATCATTGTTTGAAAATAACAATGTTATAGTTTTCAAAATGCGAGTTTTAGTGTAACTAAAGTTTCAGTGTTAAGGTTTCAAATACGAGTAACAATGTTAGAGTTTTCAAAATGCGAGTAACAATGTGGATATCGAAGAAAACTACAACTGAAAACATATCGGAAAAGAAGTACAATCAAGTATCATACCTTCATTCCGATGCTTGCTCCTGATTTCTTTGATTTGGTCTGTCATAATGTTCAAAATACGACTGAAAAAAGCTCGGAGAATATGTAAATTGATAGAAATTGATGATCGCAAATGACGAAAATGTTCAAATTCGTTGGAAATTGATGATAAACTACGAAAAGTGTTCGAATTCCTTGAAGAACAAGTACGAAAAATCAAATTGAAGAGTGCAAATGACGAATTGAAATTGAACCGGACCTAAAAAGTGTGTGTTTGCGTATGTTAAATGAACCACGACTCAAAAAGACGTTTTTTCTCAAGTTTGTAAAAAATGCGTTTTTTACAAGATTTTTGCTTTTGTAAATTATAATTGTAAAACAAACAAAAAGGATAAAGTTAAAATAAGAAATTTATTTATTACATAAAGAATATAAAAGTTATAGAGTTATTTTATTTTAGAAATTGTAGTGTTAAAAGTAAAAAAAGGAAATAAAAAATAAGCATAAAAAGAAAAACATAAACTAAACACTAACTAAATAAAGTAAAAAACAACTTAATGAGTCCCACACTCTCAACTCTCTCATTCAAACGGGGATCCCTCAATCTCCATACCCCCTCCCCGCGCACACTTCTTCTTTCTCCGCGGATGCAACCCAACCCCACCCACCATGATCAAATCCACCTAAAACTTTACCACCCTCCCAAATTTACCCCCAACACCTTCCCCCTACCCTCTGCTCCCTTTCATCACTCCTTCAACTACCACAAAAAGACCTCACCTTGCCCAACCAAATTCAATGAATAACGAAATCGCTGACACCATATTCTTCCTATTCGGCCACCATCCATCAACCTCCTTACCGCCCACCCTTCCACATCGCTACAATTTGCCGTCTCTTCATCTTCCTCTGTATAGGTTCCATCGTTTAATTAAGATCTACTCCCTCCGTCCAGTTACATACTTCACACTTTCTATTTTGGGCGTCCAATTACATACTTCACACTTTGTCTCCTACATTATGTTAATACTCACAACACCATTATAATTTACTATTCCCTCCACTCATTCTCTCTCCTATTTTACTTTTACTTTACACTCACAACATTATATCATTATTTTTTACCTTAATCCACGCGTGAACAGTAACCATGAAGTATGTACTTGGACGGAGGGAGTATGTTTTTATAAGCCATCTCCTTAATTTTTTTCGTATTTTTTAATCAGTACTAAGCATTGAAATCAGATCAGGTGTTGTTCGGTTTTTTTATTCAATTTCAAAATATTTTGTTATTATTTTGTTTTTATTATTTATGGTGTTAGTTATAACCGATGATGGTGTGGTGAATGGTTTTAATATTGACGATAGTGATGGGGTTTTACTGGATATTAGCTTTGATGGTGGTGGTGGTGCCGTTGGGATTGTGGGGTAGTTTTTTCCATAAAAAAAATATAAGCAAATTTATGGTTTAGTGTAACTAAAGTTCCAGTGTTAGGGTTTCAAATACGAGTAGCAATGTTAGAGTTTTCAAAATGCGAGTAACAATGTGGATATCGAAGAAAACTACAGCTGAAAACATATTGGAAAAGAAGTACAATCAAGTATCATACCTTCATTCCGATGCTTGCTCCTGATTTCTTTGATTTGGTCCGTCATAATGTTCAAAATACGACTGAAAAAAGCTCGGAGAATATGTAAATCGATAGAAATTGATGATCGCAAATGACGAAAATGTTCAAATTCGTTGGAAATTGATGATAAACTACGAAAATTGTTCGAATTCCTTGAAGAACAAGTACAAAAAATCAAATTGAAGAGCGCACATGACGAATTGAAATTGAACCCGACCGAAAAAGTGTGTGTTTGCGTATGTTAAATGAACCACGGCTCAAAAAGACGTTTTTTCTTAAGTTTGTAAAAAACGTGTTTTTTACAATATTTTTGCTTTTGTAAATTATAATTGCAAAACAAACAAAAAGGATAAAGTTAAAATAAGAAATTTATTTATTACATCAAGAATATAAAAGTTATAGAGTTATTTTATTTTAGAAATTGTAGTGTTAAAAGTAAAAAAAGAAAATAAAAAATAAGCATAAAAAGAAAAACATAAACTAAACACTAACTAAATAAAGTAAAAAACAACTTAATGAGTCCCACACTCTCAACTCTCTCATTCAAACGGGGATCCCTCAATCTCCATACCCCCTCCCCGTGCACACTTCTTCTTTCTCAGCGGATGCAACCCAACCCCACCCACCATGATCAAATCCACCTAAAACTTTACTACCCTCCCAAATTTACCCCCAACACCTTCACCCTACCCTCTCTGCTCCCTTTCATCACTCCTTCAACTACCACAAAAAGACCTCACCTTGCTCAACCAAATTCAATGAATAACGAAATCACTGACACCATATTCTTCCTATTCGGCCACCATCCATCAACCTCCTTATCGCCCACCCTTCCACATCGCTACAATTCGCCGTCTCTTCATCTTCCTCTGTATAGGTTCCATCGTTTAATTAAGATCTATGTTTTTCTAAGCCATCTCCTTAATTTGTTTCGTATTTTTTAATCAGTACTAAGCATTGAAATCAGATCAGGTGTTGTTCGATTTTTTTATTCAATTTTAAAATATTTTGTTATTATTTTGTTTTTATTGTTTATGGTGTTGGTTATGACCGATGATGGTGTGGTGAATGGTTTTAATATTGACGATAGTGATGGGGTTTTACTGGATGTTAGCTTTGATGGTGGTGGTGGTGCCGTTTGGGACGGCGGGGTAGTTTTTTCCATAAAAAAATTATAAGCAAATTTAACAAAAAAAATAATAATAAATTAATGGAAGGATGGCATAATAAAGGTCAAATTGTTATGCTTTTGCTGTAATAAAGATTGGGTGATTGCGAAAATTGACAAATAGTGATAAATTAAATAATTATAAGCAAATGTAAACACAATGGTGTATTTTGTAAATGCAATTGACAATAGTTATAAATGAAAAAAATTGAATTATAAATATTCATTCACTTCATTAATTTCCATCCATTTTGTTAATGTTCATCGAAAAATGCCCCACATTGCCCCAAAGTGTGAACATTAAAAGTGAAATTGCAAAAATTGATACGTTGGTACTCACATTGCAACTCTTGTGAAACTTAAGGGCACTAATGTGTTATTTGCCCCTTGAAAATGCAATGAATGAAAATGAAGTTTGGCCTTTTATCTTTAATATACATATGGTATATAGTATATTGTTTGGACAAATTGCAACATACTACCACTAAGCTCACACATTTTTGCAATGTGAGAATTAATGTTTCAAAAATTGCATTTCCATACATTGTGTTAATAAAATGATGCAATCAAATCAAAGGTAATTTTGGAGGGCAATTAAAAAAATGGATGTGCGCGGTATAAATCGGGCAAGCTGGGCTAACTCGACTTGTACGTTGTCAACGAGCTCAAGTTCGTATTAGTCCAACACTTTGACATATTAGTAAAATATTGACAAGCGAGTTCAGCTCCCTAGGCGAGGGAGCTTGGCCTATAAGGAGAGCTTGGTATCGAGCACATGACATGCACCGGCAGTCTCATGCAATATAGAAAGCGTAACATATAAGTCATATATCTAGAAATATGCCATGCTTATTCGAGCTCGACCAAACACAATAGACACTCGGGTTCAAACCTATAAGTAAGATGTACCGTAATGTTCTTGTGCACGGCAGAGGGCGGGCTCAACCAAGCACAAATGGACACCCGAACTTAAACATATAAGTAGGCTGTACTACCCCGTCTGGATAGTACCTCCTCCTCTTATAGACAATAACCTGGGAACTACCCTAATCATAGGCTTGTCAATCAGCTTAGACGATAGTACAAGTTTGAGCTTTCTAAAACCTCTCAATCGACCGACCATTCTACCTTTTGGTTGGGGACTATCAGAGCCATTAGGGACTTAAGCGCCCTCTTTGTCCAGCTCGATGCCCATGAGGATTTGTTGTGCGCCAGGGGCCCAAAGGGATGGGTAAACTCCCATTCGTGTTTGTTCGCTACCCTAATAAGATGATTGATAAAATTGTTAAATTTGTTAGGAGGGGGTAGAGTAGTTTGAGAGATCTCGTCCTCAAGGAAACTATCTGGTATTTGGGGGGGGGGCTTGGTTCAGTTGTGCTGGGAAGCTCATAGCACAAGCAACCGCAAATGATGATGAAGGCTACAAGGGTTCAGACCATGTTCTCACGAGGTGAATTGGGACAACATTATTTTCCTCAAAAAACTGGAGATGAAGGAATGAAAGTCTCAAGCCAAGCTTGAATTGGCTATAGTAGAGTGCGACCTCTGCTATGCTTTTAATTTGTCAGCCCCCCCAATGTGATATGTTTCTTAGGGATATAGGCGATCCTATATTCATCCATATAAACCCCATAATAAGCGTGGAGCTCGAATATGACCATGTTTGAGCTTAGGCATGACGAGTTGGGGCATTCATCTAAAGTGTTAGTCACGTATTTTTCGAAACACAACCACTAACACTATTTAAACCTATTATAGATACTTTTTAACTTTACCACTAACAATTTTTAATACTATCACCAACACTCTTAATATTTCACTCCGACCTATCTTTAATACTTAAACTACCATTGACACTTAACAATGCTCCTCCCGACAACTCTAAACACACGTGTTATAAATATGGACACAGGGGTATAAAAGAAATTTACAAAATATGGATACAAAATTTTATTGATTGTATCGATTGTAAACCCGACACTGTCTAATTTAAAGCACAAATAATGCAGTATTATATTCACATATGAGTGAATATAATAATATTGCATGCAGTATTATATATTACTGCATAAGAATTTCTAGGTCATTTCGATTTAATGAGGAACTTGAGAAAAAGTGATTTGTTCCAAAAGAAACTTTCGAGTCAAATTCCCTATTTTCTTACTGGCCAAAAATTCCCGCGTTGCATTATTCATTCGCACAGCGTATATTAGCCCTAGCTCCACAAACAGAAAATCTATACTATAAGTATATTAAATTAGGCCAAAGCAATTTTGGTTGCGCCACATAAGCCAAGTAGGGTGAAATCTGCCTTCTCATGCTTCCACGTCACCGGGTCTGTTTGGTTTGGACGCTGACTAGGAATTAGGCCTACTAGGTTACAGTACTATCTATGTTGATAAGGTGTTCAAATAGGTGTTCATAAGTTTTATTTTGTACATGTACATTCATTTAATATGATAGTTATTTGGTAAAATGAATAGGTATCATGTTTTGGTATTTGTAAGGGTTAATGTAATAATGTACATAGAATAGATTTTATTTATCTTCTTATCATTCATAATATATACTCCCTCCGTCCCAGACCATGGGTATATGGGGTGAATTTCACGCTTCTTAAGAAATTTTTTAAAAAATGAATAAAAGTTAAATGTGGATAGGGAATAATAGTTAAATGTGTGGTAGGGAATAGTAGAGAGAATGTAAAAGTTAAAAAAATTTAATAGGAGAGAGAACGAGTGGGAAGAATAGTAGTTAAATGTGTGGTAGGGAATAGGAGAGAGAATGTATAAGGGTATAATAAATGATTTTTTTGTAAATATATGGAGTTGATAAGGGTATAAATATATTCAAAAACTTGCCATTTATGGAAATGAACTCTTGATCTGGGACGGACCAAAAAGAAAAGATGAACCCTTGGTCTGGGACGGAGGGAGTACATTAGAACTGAGTATTTGGTATCATGTTTTGGTATTTGTAAGGGTTAATGTAATTTCTATTATGTAACGGTACATTGAATAAATATAACAATTACTAGGTATATTAACTAGGTATGATGTTCATTTGTAGTATGATAGATAAATCATTAATAGATACATGAAACTGTTACATTGTAAGCTTTTGGTTTCCAGTAGTAATGTCCAAATATATTTAAAAACAAGTTGCTTTGTATTCCTACAGTTACCTACTAATAAACAAGTAATGTCCAAATATATTTAAAAACAAGTTGCTTTGTATTCCTACAGTTACCTACTAATAAACAGGAAATTGATTAGTCGGAATTTGAAAAGTTTTAACGTTTCTAAAAACAACATTATAATCATTTGTATTCATCAGGAAATTACATACTATATATGTAATACCACCTCCGGCCACCTCCAGCCAGGTACCCAACCATTTGCAAAAGCTTATTCTCCTGCAAAAAAACATAAATGGCTACTCAAACAACATTCATCAACCAACTTTACAAGGGCCGTCATGCGAAAAAATTAGTCATACGCCCGATTCGTATCTGGAATTCCTACAACACAAAGAAAGCACTAGACCTTATAAGCCTTGATTTTCTTGCTCTTGATGCTAATGTGAGTTCATATTCTTATTCTATAATTTTAACTATAAAAAGTATTGACAAATAATTTTTTTGATATACTCTCTTTCTCTTCTTCTTTTTTTTTTTTTTTTTTTACAGAATGAAGCAATTCATTGTTGTATTAGAAGTCGATTTCTCCCTGACTTCAATGGACTGCTCAAGGAAGGCTCTGTCTATGCGCTAAAAATTTTTGTGGTGGACTTGGAGAAGCCAACCTACCGCGTCGTACGCCGTGATATGTATATTCTTATGGATGCGTCTACGTATCTACAGGAAATAATCACAAATGTTCCAATCATATCACGTCACAGTTTTGAATTGGTACCCTTTAATGACTTGCCAGCATTGAGTAACCGACTGCAAAACTTATATGGTGAGTAAATTTTGGAATAAGTTCCCCCTAAATGAAAGTGAAAATAATGCAAATTTTGATTAGTCTTAATACATTTTCTCCGTAGATGTTATTGGGTATGTTGTTGGTATGTCTGATGTTGGCAAGAGGGTCTATGATAAGAAGATATCAAAACTACAGTATGTGGATATCGAAGATATTAGGTATTTGCGTTATTATTTTCATATTTGTGGCATTAAATTAGATTTTTAATTTATTTGTTTTTATTTAAAATAAATTAACCTAACTTCATATTTTTCCAGTAAACATCGTTTGAGACTAACTTTCTGGGGTGAAGATATGCTGAAGCATTTGGCAGATGTTGCCAAGACTAAAAGTAGGGTGTGGATTATCACTTCGACTATCGTCAAAGTTGATGGTGGTATGCATTTCCTTCTTACACATCTTATATCTAACCTTCTTATAATTTAATAGGCTATTTCATTCATATGTTTAATTTTTTCTCCCCCACAGGAGTTTGCTTATTATCAAGTAGCAGTGCTACGAAATTTTATTATGACAAGTCAATTGATGAAATAGAACACTTCATTTCGAGGTTAGTACATCACTTCTTTAGCATGATATTCACTATTAAACAACATATATTTCACTCTAATAGAATTTATAATGGTCCTCTTTTTAGCTATGATATTGGTGAAGGCGAACAACCAATATCTAAGATTCCGATGTTCAATCCGTTTGTTACCAGAAAGGAATATGAACGTGGCAAGAAAACCATTACGGATGTGCTTGATATGCTGGATTCTGGATCAGAATTTGTGAGTGAAAATAAATTAAAGAATAAAAAATTACAATTTTGCATTGAATACTTTTAATTCTTTGTTTTCTATTTTCAGAAAAGCACAATTTTTGTTCATGGACTGATTGCAAGTATTGAGGAGCAAAATGGCTGGAAATACAATTCCTGTAAGGAATGTAAATGCAAAGTGCACTTGATTGATGGTAGACTGCGTTGCATTCGTTGTGAAAAGGATGAACCATATCCAATAATAAGGTCTTTTATGTGTAGCTGTATTTTTATATTTTATGTCTAATGTGTTAATAAATTATTAAAAAAAATTAAATGTTATATCTTTTATTTGTTGCTTATAGGTATAAGGTGGAGTTTGAGTTGGAGGACAACGGCAAGTCACTTCAATGTGTCATGTTCGACAAAGAGGTTGAGAAATTGATTACTCTTAAAGCTGGGGAATTGGCGCGTCTTATAACTGAGGTATGTGTAAGTCAGTATACGTGTATGATGCTTTATTTTAGGCCATAATGTTTTCTTATATTTTTTTTATTTTTTATAAAGGATTTTTTTTCCTCACACTACATGATTTACAGGAGGAAATGGAAGGATCACTCCCAAGACAACTAAGACAAATTATTGGAATGAAACATATTTTTCAGCTTACGTTAAATGACCAAAGCCGTGGCACATGGAAGGAGAATTTCACAGTGGCTCGAATTCTTTTTGAGACTGATATTGTTGATGATGATCATAATGATAAGGTAAGATAATTTCATTGACAAGTTTCTATTTACTATTAACAATATTAAACTACTGTTCCTCACTTTAAATGTAGGGTAAGAATGTGGAAATTGGTGAGTTAAGTGGAATGGCTGTGAAAACTCCATGTGTATTGGACAAGAAGAGATTGCCAGAAGTAAGGTATAATAAAAATATTAGGTTTATTTATATTGCTTTGGATTTGTATCCCCACTCCCTTTTATCTTATATCGCATTTCCCACTTATATATGGCATTACTAATTTTGATTCTTTTTCTACCTCCTCAGTCCTAGCAAGGATGATTGCAACGTGACGAATGCTGATAATGTGATTTCTGTCGAGGCAAAAGACAAGGAAGCTGGAAAAGTTAAAAGATCAAAGAGAGTTTTGCAATATTAAGATTTGGCCTTTGACACTTTTATGGATTGAATTCTGATGGACAATTATCATTTAGATGTTTTTGGCTAAGTTTGAATAATGATAATAAGTAATGGACGATCTATTGACGGACCATTTTGGATATTGGGTTTTTTTTTTTTTTGAATTTCATTTGGAATTTTATATTTAAACTTGGATGGTTTTAATATTTTGTTGAGTTTTTTCTTCAATTGTTTTTTTTTTTACTTTAAAAATTGCAATTTATTAGATTATATGTGTCTTGAAATTATTGACAGGAATTAATTGAGAATGAACAAACATTGAGAAGATCCAGCATTTGAGGAAGAATAGTCAAAGTCACAGCAATGGATGAAGAATATTTAGAAGCATAGTGATTACATATTGAATATTATTTAGCTTATGGAAATTAAGTGTACTTTGTTATATATATTTTTTTAATTTTCCTATTCTGGCTTGGTAAAATTCTTCAAAAAAAATTATACAACTGAAATTCCAATTTGTGTACCAATCGATGACATTTTCTTCAACTTTATTTGTATAAAAATAATCAAGGCAAAAATAGACTTATATCATTTACAACCTAAGGAGTTCATATGATTGAGGTTTTTTTTGATTTTATGAGTCTGTAACTAGGAGAGAAATTTTTATGAAATTCAGTATTAAAATAATATGATTTGGCAAAATAGAGTAAACATAAGTGTAAAAATTCATTTCATGTAAAAAATTTAAAAGAGGCAAGGGCTCCAACACTAATTGAGAGCTAAACACACTTTAAATAGAAACCGAGGCCGTGGGATACTTACCATTATAAAAGATATGCCCTTGAATTTGACGATATACCAACTTTGTAATGAACTTTTTCCTTCCTGCACAAAATAATCGAGAAAGATAAAGTTTGATATATTCTTTTTCTATTAAAAAAATAGAAAAAATTTAGACTGTGGAAATGTTAAATTTGATACTTGAAATTTCCTTTGTAGGTTGCAATAAACAAATGAGTGAATCTTTGATATTGATCAAGTGAATTAGACCGTTACATTACATGTATTATACATAATTAAGCATATATAAAATTTTGTAAAGACATAAAAAATGTGATGCATGGAATTTATACATGTCTTAATGATACAATTGAAAAGTTTATATCATTTAAAGTGGTAACTCATTTATAACATATATGAATTGCCTTATGGTATTTGAAATAAATTTCATTTATGTACATGTAATTATGGTATTTGAAATAAATTTCATTTATGTACATATAACTGAAACCTTTTGGTATGCCTACATGCAGAAATCTACATTCATATGTATATTTGGATTTATCTTTAGCCTGTTTACCTTATCCAGACATAGAAAACAAGAAGACTCAATGAAACGAAAGAGAGGAATTGAAATTGAAAATCATGCTGAAAATAGAATAGGTATGGTTGTAATCAGTTCAATATTCTTTACTTGCATTTTAAGCTCAATATCTATTATATATTTGTTAAATGTCTTTACAATTGATGTGCAGCTATACCAAGCAAACACATTGCAAGAACAAATAGGTTTTTAAGGAAAGCTATTTTGGCAGGGAAACAACGAAAACGAGAATTCCTCAAAAATATACGAGGTAACAGTATTTTTATTAGTATAATTCTATTATTATAATTTGTTGAATGTCTTTACAATTGATGTACAGATACACCAAGCAAAGATAATGCAAGAGCAAGTAGGATTTTACGAAAAGCAATTTTGACAGAGAAAAAACAAAAGCAAGAACTGCTAAAAAGAATACAAGGTAAAGATATTTATATTAACTAATCTTTGATAGATGTTGTTATCCACAACTACTAAACTTTATAGTCAAATTTTAGCATCAACACTCAGCTTGGGCTCATTTTCTAGGAGACAAAGGTTAAATTCACAGTCGCCATTAGGCCTCTCAAACATCTATGCTAAATTTGGTACTTACGATAAAGCAACAACAAGTAAGTTAAACTATTCCTTTATATTCTGAAACAACTTATTGTGCCTGGATTATAATAAAACAATGATTGGGTTTGAAATATTTTTCTTAGGCAAAAAATATATTGTATTATTAATTGATATCCCAAATATAAGAAATGACCAATTGTTATCTCTGTATAACTGTTTTAACTAGGTAACATAAATAAGTTATATGCAAAGCACAGGCGATATGAAAGAAAAATTATTCTTGCTAAGAAAAGACATATTCAAAGACAGATTACAAATGAAAAAGCTTCCTCCTCTAAAGCTTCCTCCTCTAACAAGAAAAATCGACGTTCTTGCACTACTGCAGAAGGTGTTTCTTTCATTTTTTTCCTCTAACTTCAATAGGAAATTGCTTAACTAAATTTAACCTAATTATTTTCATGCAGATAAATACTCAAATGAAATATCATATTATGGTCCTCCAGAGTTTGAGTGCAAATACTGTTCAGCTGTTTTTTGGGGCAGGGAAAGAGTGAAAAAAATGGGTAAACATACATACCCGGTATATTCACTTTGTTGTGCTAATGGGAAGATAGAATTACCAAAAAGACAAAAACCTCCCGAACCATTAAACAAGATTTTATCTGGAGTTGATCAATCACTTTCTTCGAAATTTCTTACTAATATTCGAGCATACAATTCTATGTTCTCCATGACTTCTACCGGTGGAAAGGTTGATAACTCAATAAACAACAGGAATTCGATTTACACATATAGAATTAGTGGTGAAAATTATCATAGAATTGGGTCATTGTTACCACAGGAAGGGGCCAAAGCCAGTTTTTTGCAACTCTATGTGCATGATACAGAGAATGAAACGAAGAATCGTATGGGAGCTATAAATAAAAATGAAATCAATGAAGAGCTTGATCCTAAGATAGTTGAAGATTTAACCTCTATGTTAGATGCACATAATGAGTTGGTTAAAGCTTTTAGAAAAGTGAGGGATTGGTACAGTGAAAATCAATCTCTTGATTTCAGCCTTAAATTGGTTAAAAAGAGATCCACACGTGATAGAAACTACAATCAGCCAACTGCATCGGAAATTGCAATATTAATAGTGGGGGATATGACAAATAGCAATGGAGAAAGGGATTTAATAATTCAATCCTCTGATGGAATTCTGAAACGAATAAGCGATCTTCATCCTTTATATATTCCCTTACAATATCCACTTTTATTTCCATATGGGGAGGACGGTTTTCATCCTGATATACTCTATCGAAGGAATTGTGGGCTCAGGAAAACAAAAAGGAAATGTGTGACTGCAAGGGAGTATTATTCGTATACATTTCAACAGAGAAGGAATGAAGGGAACACCCTCCAATGTTCTGGGAGATTGCAGCAACAGTATGTTGTAGATGGTTATACACAGGTTGAACAACAGAGGTTGCGGTTTCTTAAAAAAAATCAAGCCAACTTGAGGACGGATCTTTATCGCAACGTGTATGACGCAATACAAAAAGGGGATTCTGACTCTACTAAAGTTGGTATGAGGACTATTCTACCTTCCTCATTCACTGGAAGCCCAAGGTATATGATGCAAAATTATCAAGACGTAATGGCCATATGTCGTGTTTATGGGAATCCAGATTTTTTTATTACATTCACGGCAAATCCTAATTGGAGGGAAGTAAAGGATTTAATTAATGAATTACCAATGCAAAAACCAGAAAATAGGCCAGATGTTGAAGCAAGGGTTTTCAAGATAAAATTGGATGAGATGCTACATGATATCATAGACAACGAGATATTTGGAAAAGTTGATGCAGGTTTCTTACTCTTTAGCAATTAATTTATTTAAACTTATTGTTATATTATGCTAATTGTATTTTTTTTCATGTTACACAGTTGTCTACACAATTGAATTCCAAAAACGTGGACTGCCGCATGCTCATATTATATTTTGGGTGAATGAAAATTCAAAATTGCATACTACAGAACAAGTGGACTCGGTTATTTCCGCAGAAATTCCAGATCCATTAATTGACCCCATAGGTTATGAGACAGTAAAGCAGTTTATGATGCATGGTCCGTGTGGACACGCTAATCCATTCTCCCCTTGCATGGATAACGGTAATTATTTTATAATTTTCAATGTGGTCTAATATTTATCCCATGATCAAATAACTTATTAATTCCACATACATTAGGTTCATGCAGTAAACGTTTTCCAAAATCTTATCAACCGCAAACTGTTGTTGACGAGAATGGGTATTGTGTTTATAGACGAAGAGATACAGGCATATCGATTGAAAAAAATGGTATTAAATTGGATAATAGGTATGTTACAACCTATAATCGGTATCTTTTGGTGAAGTATCAAAGCCATATTAATGTGGAAGCATGTAATAAGTCCAAAGCAATCAAGTATTTATTCAAGTATGTTACGAAAGGACCAGACAGAGCCACAACAATTTTTGAATCTTCGTCAGGACAAACAGAATTGTCAATAGAAAAAGGCAGAAGGAAGATGATGAGATAAAGATGTACCTTGATTGTCGTTATATATCTACATGTGAAGCGATATGGCGAGTATTTGAGTTCCCAATTCATCATCGGCGACCATCTGTTGAAAGACTTTGCTATCATCTAGAAAATGAACAAATGTTAGTTTTTAATGATAATGATTCAATACCAAAAATTATCAATGTGGAGAAGTCTACTAAGACAATGTTTACTGAATGGTTTGAGCTTAATAAAATTGACAGTGAGGCCAGGTCTTTGACTTATGTACAAATTCCTAATCGATATGTTTGGAAAGCTGGGATTTATACTTGGTCTAAGCGAAAATCTGGGAATTCTATAGGGAGACTAACCTTTGCCCATCCAAGCTCTGGCGAAAGATACTACTTGCGGATGTTGTTAAATGTTGTCAAGGGACCTGTATCCTACGAAGATATAAGGTCTGTGGATGGAGTTGTATGCGAAACTATGAAGAAGGCATGTTACATGAGAGGTCTTTTACAAGATGATCGTGAATGGCATGATGCATTATACGAGGCATTTCATTGGGCTTCGGACCTACTATGAGAGATCTCTTTTTAACTATATTGTTGTTTTGTGATGTGGCGACGCTAAAAATCTTTGGGATCGATTTGGAACAAAATCGGTGAGGACATTTTGCATAATAGGCGAAGAATGTTACGGTGCCTTCTCTCACTTTAACGAAGTGAATTAAAGAATTTGACCTTGGCAGAATTGCAAAAAAATTTGTTAAAAAATGGACGTTCTTTGGAAGATATAGATGGAATTCCTCTCCCTGATAAAAGCCTACTTGATCAGTTAAAGAATAGATTAATTGTCGAAGAGCAAAACTATGACATTCAATTGTTGTTGGAGGAACACGAAGTTTTGAAGAAATCTTTGAATGATGAACAAGTAGAGCTCTATAATAAGGTGATCCACGCTGTTGAAAATAAAGTGTCCAAATTATTTTTCTTATATGGATATGGGGGCACAGGAAAGACCTATTTGTACAAGGCCATAATGACTAAATTAAGATCAAGTTCACATATTGTATTGGGCACATTTGCATCATCAGGTCAGTTTTCACACAAACTTTACTATGTTCAAATCCTTTTTAAGTTAATGCCTACGCTCTATTTAAAAAGTTATATATTAATTTTGTTGACATTATTGAACTATTTACCAACAGGCATAGCTTCCTTATTACTTCCTGGTGGACGAACTGCCCATAGTAGGTTCAGAATTCCTTTGAATGTGACAGAAAATTCTACGTGTACGATTAAGCAAGGAACACAGATAGCTGAACTGATTCAAAAGGCAAGTTTGGTTATATGGGACGAGGCTCCTATGGATGCAAAATATGCATTTGAGGCTGTGGACAAAACACTAAAAGATATATTGCGTAACACTCATTCGTATGACGGTGATAAAGCATTTGGTGGAAAGACATTTCTATTAGGTGGAGATTTCCGACAAATATTGCCAGTTATACCAGGTGGTTCAAGAGCAGATATAGTTAATGCGTCTTTGAATAGTTCTTACCTTTGGAATGAATGTGAGGTATGTTTTCTTACAGTAAATATGAGGTTGAAAATTTTTGATTTAGATGCTAATGATACGTGTATGCCTTTGAAAGAGTTCTCAAGTTGGATTCTTAGGATTGGAGATGGATTAGAAAGTGCAAGGGTTAGAGGTGATTGTGATGAGGCGGAGTGGATAAAAATTACAGATGAACTTCTCATTTCTGGAAAGAAAGATCCTATAGCTGAGATTTTTTACTCAACTTATCCTCACTTTGAACTAAACACATTTGACATTAGTTATCTGACTAACAGAGCTATTTTAACTCCAAAGAATGAAACTGTAGACAAGATAAATAAGTTCATAATGGAACGAGTTGCTGGAGAAGAGAAAGAATATCTCAGTTTTGATTCAATGGACAATTCAGGTGGAGATGTTGCAGAAAAGAATCTGTTATACCCCTTAGAGTTTTTGAATAGCTTGGCACCACCTGGTATTCCTGAACATAAGCTCACTTTAAAAGTTGGAATTCCAATTATGTTGTTACGTAATATAAATCCAAGCAAAGGGATGTATAATGGCACTAGACTTATTGTGACACAGTTAGGGAAGAGAATAATTGAAGGACGTGTTATATCTGGATCTCATGTGGGAGATAAAGTTCTTATCCCTAGAATATGTCTCACATCGTCTGAAGGGAAATTTCCTTTTATCTTAAAGCGAAGACAATTTCAGTTCGAGTTTGCTATGCTATGACCATTAATAAGAGTCAAGGGCAAACACTAGAGAACGTTGGCTTATATCTTCCATTTCCAATATTTAGTCACGGTCAACTTTATGTTGCTTTGTCGAGGGTGAAATCGCTGGGTGGATCAAAAATTTTAGCTCTTGAAGATGATGATGAGTTTAAGGGATGGACAAAGAATATTGTTTATCATGAAATCTTCAATTCACTGGGTAAAAGCATTTATCTTAACTTGAAGTTATACAATTTGTGTTGTTATTTTTTTGTGCAAATACATCTTGATAACATATTATTCTCTGCCTTCTTTGCAGCAAAATGACACTGAGATATATGGAAAATCAATTTGTAGAAAAAAGTTTATGCTTAGACCAGAGGCATTAGACTAAATTTAATTTGTGATAATGGACAATAGGATTTATCAAATTTGGCAACAAGGTTAGTTTACTATTTTTATGTTATCATATTCGATATTATGTAAAATATTATAAGACATTATCTAATAATCTTGATTTTTTTCTTATAAGGTACATTTGCGGATTGAGAGCTAGGTCGAAATGAGGTGCAGGAAGAAAGGGCTGGGAAGGAATTGAGGATTGTGAAATTTCATCTATTTGAATTTTTTGTTTTGCTAAATGTTTATATAGCATTATTCCTTCCATAAGCAAAAACATTTTATGTTTTTACTTCCTACCTAATTTGTTTATGTTAGTAGTTTCATATTTAATTTAACTGATTAAATCATATGGTAATATTATAATCAATATATTACTCCCTCCGTCCCACTTCAAGGTTCCACCTTTTCCTTTTGGTCCGTCCCACTTCAAGGTTCCCTTTCTTAAATGGAAAGTTTTCCATATATTTATACCCTTATCATCTCCATATATTTACAAAAAAACCATTCATTATACCCTTATAAAGTTAATATATTTACAAAAAAACCAATCATTAACTTATTATTCCACTGACTCATTCTCTCTCTTATTAAATATTTTTAACTTTTATATTCTCTCTCCTATTTCCTACCACACATTTAATTTTTACATTCTCTCTCCTCTAATTTTCTACCCACTTATTTTTTTTAAAAAAAGCGTGAAATCCACACCAAGGAACCTTGGTGTGGGACGGAGAGAGTATGTTTTTTTTAAATCTTGATTAGAAGAAGATTTGTTTTTTAAAGACGCAACAAATCAAACATTAAACAAAATTACAAAGTTCATCAAATATGAAACAAAAAATCAGATCTGAATCTAACCTGGTGAGTCTCTTAAACTGCCACTTCTATGTCTCCATCTCGCAAATCCGTTGGGAGCAGCAGCCACGATATTAGCTCACCATCACCCATACGTGATTTGTATATATTGTTAAATATCCCCAAATAAAACCACAAAAATAAAGGAAATAAAATCTAGAGAGAGAAAGAAAGCGGGAGAGAGAGAGAGAAAGGGGCTCAGTTGCAGCAGAGATAGAATCAAAGAAAAAGTGGCCCAGATGAACTCCAATCGAAGCTGAAGATTATATACTGTATATATTAGAACAAGTGTATCTATATGTGTGTGTAATCCCAATCTCTCTCCTCCTGATTGAAAATCTGAAAGCTTTCTCTCTCTATCTCGAGAAGCGATGTATAGGGTATTAATTGATTTTACTGAGTTGGGTGTTGGTGATTGTAGTTTATTTTGACTGGGAAGGTATGTGTGCAATTCAAGATTTCAATTCTGTATCTAGATCTCTTTGCTTTTGCAATTAAGTTATGTTTCTTGGTTCACTGTATTTGTTTTGAAATTGATTTGGATTTAAATGATTATGTAATAAGTTAATACTCCCTCCGCCCCAATAGTAGCTGTCCAATTTTTTGGGTTGCACACAAATTAATAAAATGAGGGGGAAATAAAAATGTTGTGAGTGTAATTTGAAAATAAGAGAGAGAATGAGTGGAGGGAATAGTAAATTATAATAGTGTTGTGAGTATTAAAATAATGTAGGAGAGAGAATGAGTGGAGAGAATAGTAAAGATTCATTTGTCAAAAAAGGAAAGTGGAAGCTATTAACGGGACACCCAAAATGACAAAATGGGAAGCTACTATTGGGACGGAGGGAGTATTTGATTTACATAAAAAGAAAAAAAAAGTATATATTGTTAAATAATTTATTTTTTTAAAAAAATATTTAATAATTCTTTAAGAAAAAAATAAATTTGTAATGGGACGGAGGGAGTATCTTTTGTCTAATTTATATGGAATATATGCAAAATTTGTCTAATTTATCGGCCCCGCTTAGATCCGACTCCACTGCCTAGCATCCGCGTAACATTTTTTGAAACTTGGGAGTAGTTACAATTTCATCAGTTTACATTTTTATTTTTTTTAATCTTTTGCTAACGTGATATTATCATAGACATAGACATTTTCCATTACACCAAATACAAAAAGAAAACACATCTGACTTTTAAAAATCATTAGTATGTAAAGCAAAAACTCTCCCTCCAAATTAAAAGTCATACTACATTAAAATAATAGTATTTTTTATTTTCTATGCCTTTAATTGCAATTCAATTGAAAAGAGGAAAAATAAAAGATTGAACCCCCAAGCACGGGTTACTCCCTACAAAAATTCACAATTTAACTTCATACTGTTAATAGCGAGTTTAGTTTAATAATTACATTTTTAAAATTATGCTGGAATATAAGAAAAACTAGATTGACCCCTGTGCGATGCACGGACAGTTACTAACGAATAACTGATTAAAATCGAAATAAATACAAAAGGAAATATAGATGTTTGTATACATTGTAAAACGATTATTTGAAAATTATATTGAAAATACAAATATCAGATTGAAGGTCACTAAAATAAATCTAGTGTTACATCCGTGCAATGCACGAAAAGTTATTGATGTTTAAAAAGACAGAAATTAAATAAAATGACAAAATTAGAGAAATTTTTTTATTCATTGTGAAAGACGGCTTTAAAAGACAACACTGTCGGTGCAACTGTCGAAAGAGGAAGAAAGATCATCATTACATATCAATATATTCGGACCAGCGGGATTGTGAACATTTTTTAATGTGAAATATAATTGAAAACGACAAATGACATAGTATCGATTTAAAAGGGGGCGAACAACTAATAAATATTGACCTTTGACTTTTATTAATAGTCATAGCATAAAAGGAAAACAATAATACAAATATCTTGAACAGAAAAATATACACTATATCGTACATTTTGAAATATTTTTTTACAGACAATAATGAGACATTAATCAGATGTAAATATAATCTAATAAATTAGTCATTAAACTAAGAAATAAACAATTTTAGAAAGTAAAAATTGAATAAGTCCTAAGGGCATTTACCAAAAAGAACTTTTAAAAGATGGATATTAAAAAGAAAAAAAAAACCCACACAAGCTGATTGTTACAAAAAAAAAACTCCCTGAATATTACAAAAATACTCTCATGTAAAAATGGCAAAATAATAATAATAATAATAATAATAATAATAATAATAATAATAATAATAATAATAATAATAAAATAATAATAATAATAATAAACGTCCACATATTATTTGCAATCATGAAATTATTTACAAATATATATTACCAATTAAAAAAAATGACATGTTAAAAAAAAATACATTACATGTTCGTCTATTATATATAAAAAGGGGACATAATTAATGTTGGATTAGCTACTAAATTATTTGATGTATCGAACTAAAATAAACCTAATAACCATAATACCCCTTTCAACTCATCATTCTATACCCACCACTTTTTTTATTTTACATTATTTATTTTTATGATTAGTAAAATAATTATTATTATCATAAAAAAATACTTCACACTTAATTAATTTTCACTAAAAAATATTGAACAAATCAAAAAGGAAAATTAAGAAAGGGTAATTAAGAAATTTATATTTTAAAAAGAGGGGTTTTTTTTCTGTGTCCAAATAAAACGAAAATAGACTCTATTTATAGAGAAAAAAATTAAGAATTGTTGATGCTTAAAAAGACAGAAATTAAATAAAATGACAAAATGAGAGAATTTTTTTTATTCATTGTGAAACACGGCTTTAAAAGATAACAATGTCGGTGCAACTGTCGAAAGAGGAAGAAAGATCATCATTACATATCAATATATTCGGACCAGCGGGATTGTGAACGTTTGTTAATGTGAAATATAATTGAAAACAATAATACAAATATCTCGAATCAAAATATTGACCTTTGACTTTTATTAATAGTCATAGCATAAAAGGAAAACAATAACACAAATATCTTGAAGAAAAATATACACTATATCGTACATTTTGAAATATTTTTTTTACAGACAATAATGAGACATTAATCAAATGTAAATATAATCAAATAAATTAGTCAATAAACTAAGAAATAAACAATTTTAGAAAGTAAAAATTGAATAAGTTCGAAGGGCATTTACCAAAAAGAACTTTTAAAAGATGGATATTAAAAAGAAAAAAAAAATCCACACAAGCTGATTGTTACAAAAAAAACTCCCTGAATATTACAAAAATACTCTCATGTAAAAATGACAAAATAATAATAATGATAATAATAATAATAATAATAATAATAATAATAATAATAATAATAATAATAATAATAATAATAATAATAATAATAAACGTCCACATATTATTTGCAATCATGAAATTATTTACAAAAATATATTACCAATTAAAAAAAATGACATGTTAAAAAAAATACATTACATGTTCGTCTATTATATATAAAAAGGGGACATAATTAATGTTGGATTAGCTACTAAATTATTTGATGTATCGAACTAAAATAAGCCTAATAACCATAATACCCCTTTCAACTCATCATTCTATACCCCACCACTTTTTTTATTTTATATTATTTATTTTTATGATTAGTAAAATAATTATTATTATCATTTATAATTAAAAAAATACTTCACACTTAATTAATTTTCACTAAAAAATATTGAAAAAAATCAAAAAGGAAAATTAAGAAAGGGTAATTAAGAAATTTTTATTTTAAAAAGAGGGGTTTTTTTTCTGTGTCCAAATCAAACGAAAATAGACTCTATTTATAGTGAAAAAAAATTAAGAATTTTTGTGTAAATTTTTTTATTAAAAAAATTAATTTATTATGAAATAATTGAGGTAAAAAAAGGGGTGAAATATTCATTTAAAAAATAGAATTTTTTTTTTTGTGTCCAAATCAAACGAAAATAGACTCTATTTATAGAGAAAAAAAAATTATGAATTTTGGTGTAATTTTTTTTTTAAAAAATTAATTTATTATAAAATAATTGAGGTCAAAAAAACGGGTGAAAAAATAAAAAGTGGAAAAAAATCAGCGAATCAGAAGCCACCACGTGGCAGAGTTTAAAAAAAAAAAACAATTCCCCTGGCGTACACGCGCCTAGACTGGCGCGTGTACCACACGCGCCAAATTTCGTCCATTTAAAACATGCCACGTGGCATTTTCGGAGAATATCTTCAGTTTTGCCACTGTGTGAAATTACGAAAATGCCCCTGACATTTAGGCTCCAAGACTATCCTGTCTTTATATTACTTTAGATAGAAAAATCAATTACAAACTCGCCAATTCAAGTAGCGAGTTTATGTGAAAAAATTATAAACTCGCCACTTCAAGTAGTGAGTTTTGAAGAAAGTGATTATTTTGGTCAATAATTTCGAAAGATTGTCATTTTGAGAATTATTATTTTAAAAAGGAATTAAATGAGAAAAAAAGAGTGTTTTAGAAAGAATGAAAAATAACCCTTCTCCAAGCTTGAACCTATTGGTCCTTGGGTATTGAATACCCCGTGCGAAGCACGGGTTCAAACCTAGTTCATCTCCGAAATCAAACAATCAATCCAATCCCATCCAATTAGCCATAGCTAAATTTTCTCCGTCCATCAACAACAACCGAAAGAGATGGCCAAGTCGGAGAGTACGAAGTCGTACCTCCCGCCGATAATCCCCCGCCACCAAGAAACCTATCCCAATTCTTACTCCCTCGAGAAATTCAAATTATATGAAACCAGAGCTAGGTTTTATCTGATCGGCAGTGATCGTAACAAGAGGTTCTTCCGAGTACTGAAGATTGACCGTATGGAGCCTTCTGATCTCAATATTAGCGAAGATCCCGTCGTTTATCCGCCTCAGGAAGTCAAGAGCTTGCTTCAACGCATTGCCGAGGGCAACCGTGCCACCGGAGGCTTAACTTTTGTCGCCAAGGTTTATGGCATCGCCGGTCTGTTTCCCCCCTTTTTGGTTAATGAATTTGGACTTTGGAGTAACTTTTACATTTAAATTGATTTTGAATAGTACTAGATTGACAAAATGAGAACATGAACTTCGAAATAGAATCTTAGTTGGCAATTGATAATTGATTAATTGGTGTAGTTCTGACCAGTAGTAACCTAAACTATAAAACAAAAAACTCAAAATGGATTAGACGAACTGTAGAAATTAAAGTTGGCTGATTACTGGTTAAATGGATAATACGAACATTGTAAATACTATTATCTCAGCCGACATTTGATGATTGGTTAGGTCATGCTGTTAAACTTGGGTATAGAACCAATAAATCAAAATGGATACATCATGTTGGGGTAGAATCTTTATTGGAAATTTCTGATTGGTTTGGTTAGGTCATGCTGTTAAACTTGGGTATAGAACCAATAAATCAAAATGGATACATCATGTTGGGGTAGAATCTTTATTGGAAATTTCTGATTGGTTAGATTGTTGACGGTCGCACAACTAAACGAGATAATAGAACCATTAACCAGTTAACAGTCATATTCCGTGGTTCAATGTAGAATCTTTATTAGTTTCTGAGTTCCTTTTTTGTTCTTACTTTTTCAGGCTGTATTAAATTCCTTGAATCCTATTATTTGATATTGGTGACGAAGCGCCGCCAAATTGGTTGTATATGTGGCCATGCAATTTATAGCATTGACGAGAGCCAACTTATTACAATCCCACATGTATCAGTTCAAACGGATGTTGCTCATTCTAAAACTGAGCTACGGTAATTATGTTTCCTCTTCTTCTTTTCCTTTGGAAAGTTGGATTGTTGCGGTGTGTATGGATTCATGAGTTTAAAGTCGTGATGTGCATATATGAGCTTAAGTGGCCATTTTGTGCATGGCGGTGAAAGGTTTCATAGTTTAGTTAAATGTGAAGTAGTGTATTATTTATTGGTGCATTACAATATTACCGTCATTGTAATTTTAATTGGTTGCCAAGGTTTGATTAATAATGAAACACTGTTTTGTGGAGATGTTCTGAATTGTATTAACATCTGCAACCTACTATTTCTGATCTGACTATCTTACACCTTGTTATTATACCTTCAATACTGAACTTTAACTCATCTTAATCCCTTCTATTTCGTATTAATACACTCGCAGGTACAAGAAGCTTCTATCAAGTGTTGACTTGACAAAAGATTTTTTCTATAGTTATACGTACCCTATAATGCAAAGTTTGCAGAAAAATGTATCCTCAATAGGCGAGGAAGGGATGCCATATGAGGATATTTTTGTGTGGAATGCTTTTCTAACACAAACAATTCGATCAAGATGCAAGAACACTATCTGGACAATTCCTCTAGTTCATGGAAATTTTAAGCAGGTAATTAATTGTCTTGTTTTCGTTCTCATCTCTAGAATTCTCCTTTGGCTCATGGTATAATCTCTTTGTATAGGTTAGAGGTTGCACTTAACACTTAATCCTCTCATGCACTCTCTTTTCCTCACCGAACTCGGCCTAGTCTTTACCCCATATGCACACACATGGAGAGAGAGAGAGAGAGATAATCTTAACACATGTTCTGGTCTGAAGGCATTATGGTTTTCTGTTAAGCATCACCTCCAATACTCTTAATGTAGGTGTTATGTTTATTATGGATTTTCGAGTCACATTATTGAATTACTAATTTACACATTGCACATTTCAACTTATTTCCCGAATGGAAACCGTCTTTTGTGATGCTCTCTGCTTGAAGTAAACGAATTTGAGAGGTGGAGTGGCGAAGACGAGGCAGAGAGGTAATGGGTGGTGTTCAAACGCAAAGTGACGGCGTGAAGATAAGAGAGGGAGGCGGAGATGCGGAGGGGAAGATAGAGATTGCAGGAGTAAGGATGGTTGGGTGGTTTCGTTGCCGGAGACATGATGTAAGGAGAGTCTTGAACGGAGAGGAGTATTTATTTCTCTCTAGAGGGAGAAAAAAATTAGTGAATTGGAGACGGAACAATTTAAAAAACTAAATGAAGAAACGAAGAGGAGAGAGAGAAAGCTGTTTAAAAAACGTGGGATACAGCTGTATCTCATAGGAGTAATTATGAAGGACATAAGCTTTTTTCAATGTTTATGGATTTTCTAGGGTTGGGAAATGGAGCAGGAAACATCTTTAACTCTTAATTTTTCATTTTAATGATTTTATTTATTTCTTACTAATTCTAGAATAACATTGATTCTATTCACTTCTTTTGATTACTTTATATTTGTTATTTGTCAAGTCAATCTAATCTCTTGATGATCTCTATGTTTTTTTTTAAAGGGAATAATACTAATTTATTTTTATGTTACGACTTCTATCAAAATATACCGTGTCCAAATTTAAATTTCGGATCCTTATAAAATATATCCCAAAGTCCTTAATTTTGAGAATTCCACAATCCGACACTCGGATCTGTACTTGTGTGTCAGACACTCTTACGTGAGTCCGAGCATCATAGACCGTCTTGGTCTCATCTTTGGAATAGACAAGTACTTTTGCCTTCTCGTTGGGAATTTTCTTAGGGGGCTTTCAAGGAGTTCTCATCCTAAAGATTCAGCAAGATTGGTATCAATTCACTTGAATAATTTCTTAGCATTATCATCTTCCCATTTGGTCTTGATTAATTGTATCTATAAAATCTAATCTTCTTTCTTATAAAGAAAATAAACTCTAAACAGACAGATGGAGTTACGGTTTTATACACAATTCCGATTTACCTCTATTGCTTTAATGGTTAAAGAATTTTCTCAAACCAAACAACACTTTCTCCTTGCCCTCTTCTGCTAATATGCCTCACAAAACTGCACTTAGCAACCCACTATCTGCTACAATAACGTACGATCTGGATCACAATTCTATCTTTACATTGCAAATTTTACGTTATGAATTCAGTTTATCCAATTCTTTAATGATTGTAAACTCGCTCAAAGTTATTATATGTAATAATGTGTTTGTTAATTGATTTTGATACTAGGCTGTTTTAGAGAACAATGGTGTGCTGGGAGTAGAGTGTGTTAAATTCAATAGTAGGTGAATAAGGAAGTTTAAATGTAAATATATTTTTCCCTGATAAAATATTTGGGTTACGCTTGATACAAGAAAGATATTCAACCACTATAGGAGATCCAGACAATTTAAGAAGGTTAATTTTCTGGTTAGGTTCTTTTCCTTCTAATTGAATACTTGGAACGGTATTTTATCTTCTCAGCACTTCCTATTATTTTCATTCTGCTAGCTTGAGTCCAAGGCAAATTTTAGGTTACTCAAAACTTAACTCACGTTAGTAATTGGTCATATAAACAGCCACATCAACATGTGGAAACCTCTGAAGGAGAGATGCAAAATATTGTATCTTGTACTACATGTAATTAATAATATCATGGTTCCTCTTAAACCCACATAAATTCCCCTTGCAGGTAAATTAATTAACCATTTAGTTTGACACTTTCTTCGTTATATGCAGTCTATTTGGCTTGAAGTGTTTACATGCAAGTTTGGCTAACACCTCATTGGTAGTTCGGACCGTTCGGTTACTCACCAACGTCCCTGAAAGTTTGTTGACCAATGACATCCTTTATTTCCCCTCAACACACATTTTAAAGTAGGGGACTGTAGACAAAATCTCTTTCGGGAAGTTATTTGTGTGGGTTTCAGCTTAGCGAGCATTATTTTCCGAAATATCATTTCCTCTGTCCATTCGGCCACATTAGTTGCTTCCCTTTAGTGGGGGCTTAGAGCCTGCGCTTCAACCAGTATGAATTAAGTGACCTGATCTCTCATTGTCAGATGGGAGTTTTAATAGGTATGTCCCGTCATTTAGTCTTAAGATTGGTTGAATCTAACTTGCATGCCATTTATATTGAAGCAGACGCGAATCCAGGATTTTGGAACCGCGTGGGCTTGGTATTTAAAAAAATATTGTAAACAATAATAACAGTGAAAAATAACTTCATATATATAAAAAAAGTTACATATAGTGGGTGACTTAGGTAATTTTTTTTTTTTTTTTGAGGTGGGCTAGAGCCCACCTCAAAAAAGGCTAGATCCGCCCCTGTTAATTGAAGCAAATTCCCCTAGTAGGAGATTCTGTTTTGTAGTCACTCATAGAAGTGCTCGAACGTTGAATATAGAAAGCATCTGTACATATACTCTTCTGTCTATGCACTTATATCTATCCTCTGTTAAGGTTAAATGTTGGCAAACATCATCCATCAAAACGAACGTTGAAAATAGAAAGCATCTGAAACAATGTGTAATTATTTAAATTGACATGTTTCAACTCGAACCCATAGTTTATGAGTTGTAGAAGTAATTTTGTTTTACTTGATGATTACAGGTAAGACTATCAGTATATGGAAGAGACTTCAGTGTTTCTCTCATTTCTAGGCGATCTCGGCATTTTGCTGGGACACGGTATGCCCTACCACTGGTTATGCTAGTCTATTCAAATTGTAACGTGTCAATGCTTTTAGATTGTTAACCGGTAGGGGTATGGCACCCCTAAACTCGATCTGGTGGGTGCGTTGGTTTTGACCTAGCTTCTTTCCTTTTCATGTTCCTTATTATCCTTTTTACGTGTTATGCCATAACTAAGCATTGTTAAATGCATTATTGTTTCAATCATAGTGTTTTTTAAATAATGTAACTTATAAAAAATGCTAGTTTCAATTGTAATGTTCTTTGAAGAGTTTCTTGTCCCACATAAATAATGTAATTGATAAAACATGTCTTGGGGCACTTGTTAGCAGGACCAAATAAGTATCAAATGAGATGCGATCTACCTATTGGAATGACCTTTGTCTCAAAGCCACCCTTTTTGTAGGAAATGAACATTTTTTTTTAAATCAAGGAGGAAGAATTCTCAAAATTCCGAGAAAACCAAAGAGACTGACTAATAGTACAAGGCTCTTGAAGGTCCGACAACTGAGTAGTCATAATATTTTAAGGATGCTACAAATTTCCGCTCCATATGTTTCTTCCTGAAAGTCTACCATTGTTCTTTGAGGAATTCTAATTCAGGCAACTGGTCACTTTGACATCTTGATGTTACCATAAGGAAATAATATTATTGCATTTTCAGTTGCTTCAGATGTAGCTTGTTTCCATGCTTGCAGTTTAGTTATCATTCTTCTTTTAGGTGAATTGATGAGCATTTTCCTGATTTGTATGGATGCAGTTACTTGAAAAGGGGTGTGAACGATCGAGGAAGGGTTGCAAATGATGTTGAGACAGAGCAAATTGTCCTGGATGAAGAAGTTGGTTCATGCAAAGGGAAAATGAGTTCTGTTGTTCAAATGAGAGGATCGATTCCCCTTTTCTGGTCCCAAGAAGCTTCAAGATTCAGTCCTAAACCTGATATTATATGTAAGAGTGATCAGATTATTCAGGTTGCTATTTTTGTGTGCATTGGGGCAACTTCTTTTTGATAAATTTGTTTTGCTTTCTTGTATTCTGCCTGTAGTGCAGAGATATGATCCTACATATGAAGCTACCAAACTTCATTTCGAGGACCTGGCGAATAGATATGGCAATCCTATTATTGTGCTTAATCTGATTAAGGTTTGTTATTTGCTAGTCATGATTACTTTCATGCTACATTCAACATAAACTTTGCTGTTTGCTTTAAATATTCAGTTTTCATTCGGTTAAATGTCTAATGACTTTTTATTTTATGCATCTCCTTGTTATTAATTAAGATACTTATTGAGGTATAGAAGCAACTCCGAGTTCTGGCGATTTTATTTTAGTTCCCAGTAGATTTTAGATGCTTCTTTTTTTTCACTCTTTTCATGGGTGAAAATGGGGTCTAGCTTTTCATGTTACCCATCAATTTTTTAATCAAGAGATTTAAGATGATTAAGCTAAAAGAAACGTTCTATTGATAAAAATTCACAAATTAGTTCCTATTGAGATATGACTATTCAATTTTTAGTGGCACGTATTGATGCAATCCAATGCACTGCTATCAAAATTTGGTTTTCCTTTGCCTTTTGGGTAGGCTTATTTTGTTTCAGTTTTTTTTCTTTTTCCAAGCTCCCCGCTAGTGTCACAAAGAAGTTATCAGAGGATGTGAGACGTTTCCTTTTGTGTTACGAGAGTAAGTATCATCTTGTGCTTGGGATGTTGTGCGCAGATCTGAAGAGGAAGAGCTGTTTAGGAATTTGAACTAGGTTCCTTTTTTTTTTTGAAAGGAACTAGGGGATCCTTGGCACAACGCTTTGAGTTGCTGCCATGTGAGTTGCTGCCATGTGAGTTGGTGGTCACGGGTTCGAGCCGCGGAAACAGCCTTTTGCATGAAATACAAAGGAAGACTGTCTTCATTAAGCCCATGTGGGCCAGTCCTTTCGCGGGATCCCACTTATTGTGATAGCTCTTGTAGTACCATGTTGCTCTTTCCCTGATTATAGGGATACAAGGCTTTGTTGTTGTTGTTCTTACCTGCTTAGTAATTGGGAATACCATTATAACCCAAGGAAACTACACTAAATCCAATTCCAATTTTTTCGGACTAATAACATGTTTCTGAAGAAAAAAGGCACTGCGTAATGTTTGTGAGCTACACTGTGCTATGAATACACTAAATTCAATTTCATCAAAATATTAACAAAGTCCAAATGATCTTGAAAAGTCACAGTTGGGTTCTGCTTTTGGGATAGAGGGATTCGTTTTGTAACGAGTGCTGCATGTTGTACCATAGCTCTTTGGTTAGAGAATGGTAGACTATTGTTTTCCAAGGCCTGGGTTCATGTCTCTCACCTTTAATGGGTTCTGTTATGTATGATGCTACAGTTTGCACTGACTTGTTATCATGCTGATGCATCTCTATCTGTCCCCCTCTTACTTGCACGTGCAAGTGGTTCTAAGGGATTATTAAGCTTGATGTTCATTGTACCTCTCTTTCTTGTAGCTTAATTGATGATTTTTCAAGCAAGCTTCTGTATTTATGCTAACAGAAGCTCTAAATTACAGACTGTTGAGAAAAGGCCGCGGGAAATGATGTTACGGCGGGAGTTTACTAATGCCGTTGGGTATCTAAATCAGATATTTCCTGAAGAAAATCAGCTTAAATTTATCCACTGGGACTTTCACAAGTTCGCAAAAAGGTATAGATGTTATGTTTCTCGACCAGTAGGCTCATCATTCTGCTGTGCTGACTGTTCTTTTTGTTTGATATCTTCAAGCAAGTCTGCCAATGTTTTGGGAGTTTTGGGTGGTGTGGCTAGTGAAGCACTTGATATGACTGGGTTCTACTACAGTGGAAAGCATGCAACCATCAACAAGAGATCCACTCAACTCAGTCGAACAAGCACAGGGAGGTATGACACTTGCTTCATTTGATAACCTGATTTTATTGTTGTTATTATTATTATTATTATTATTATTATTATTATTATTATTAATAATAATAATAATAATATTATCATTATTATTTTATAATTTTTTATTTTAAGAAGATATTGACAAAATTACAGCATTCTTCTTTACTGTAGTCTGATCAATCAAATCTTCAAAAGATTTATCAGATTAGGGAGTAAAGTAAATTATTTGCCTATCTGTCTCACAATATATTCATTGCAATTCCTCCGTTTTTTCATATAAAAATACAAATTCGAGTTGTCATTAATTCGCTTGATGTTTTATAGGATTTCAGTAGCCTTACCTATTTATATCATATAAGGCTCAGAAGTCCAATAGAAGGATTCCTCTACGGATGCAGAACAATCAATTCCATCTTTTAGATTAGCTTCCATGGAGTCTCTGTACCCACACTTTCTCTTTCTTTCTTTCTTTGTTTTCTGATCTTTATTACTTGCGAGAAAACGGGATGTTTGATTATAGCGTTTTCTGAACGTGAAAGTTCTCTCGTGGCAAGTTTCCATACTACGGTTCATTTTAACTAAGATCAGTGGTGTCTACCAGTTATGCCATATTCCCCACTGTGATGTCGTTCCCTCTTCTCTTTCATTTATAATGAAACAATTTCATTCATTAGATACCTTGCTATGTCTCAAAAGTGTTTCTCATCATGATTTCTTGTTTATCTTCTTTCATATTTTATAGGGGTTCCTATTGGCCCGTTTAATAATGATGTTATTTATGTATCTTCAATAAAAAATGGATACGTGCCCCACATATATACATATATATCTTCTCCACTCACTTTCTATGCAGTTTCAAATACTTATTCTGTTCAAATTTTGTCCTAGCTTCCAGTTTTACATTTGCGAATGAAAGCGGAGGAATACCTCATTTTAACTATCGTTCCATTAATTAACTAGAATTAGAAATATAGGTGATATGGATTACAGTAGAGAAAGTATAATAAAGAGAATGTCAAATGCGAGTCTCTATACACAACAAATTTGAGCCTCTCTTATTGAATTGTGCGCATTCTCAACAGAGAAGTGTAAAAAAGAGAATGTCAAATGTGACCCTGAAATATATCAGTACAGATTTGATCCTGTTCTCTCTCATTGAATTGCTCTATCAATTCACATTTTCAACATTATGCCTTGAAGAGAACTGAAACCTCCACGCTCTCAGTAATCTTGAAACTGAATTCCATGAAGATGATATCCATCTAATGTGTTGATGTATAAAATTTGTGAAAAAAGTGGAGTACTGGCGTTTTGACGACCAAATGTCTCAATTTTAGAATTTAAGTAGTACATTCTTTTTCTTTCATAGACCGGCATTTTGGATCATGGACTCTCTGGTGGTGTATTCTCTTGTGGAAAAAGTGGTTTCTATAGCCTCTCTTCGGGCATATGCTAATGGGGCCTCCGAGGATTTCACTTAATGACTTAAAAGAGAGACTGAGTTGCTGCTTTAGTTTAATGTTGGCTTCATGAATTTTTTATTTTTGTTGATTGACAATTTGTCCATCTAATTGCAATTTTCTCTTCTTTTAATAAAGTTTCTTTTTCAAAAAAAGGCTGATATTTTTTGTTTAAATTGAAACAACACAATAAATTAATACTAAAATTTATAATATGAAAATGAATTATGCTTAAAACTTTATTTATGTGTGCACTTCATGCAATTTAGAAAAGATTTCTGTTAATGGATAAATAGTTGGTATCAAGAAAAAGTTAGAGCGGATGAACAAATAGTCACATAAAATTTAAATAAAGTTGTAAGATAATGGAAAAATAGTTACGAGTAGTATGTAAATAAAGTTGTGAGATAAAGGACAAAGAAGAGATAATTAGAGTTGATCGAAGGATAAAAGAAAAAAAATATGAATAGATAGTCAAGTAGTATTGAATCACAAATTGTTGTGCATGAGCTTTGAACTCTTGGCCACAATAAAAACTATATAAAATCTTCCCAAGCAAGCTAGAATGACGAATTCACATACTTCACAAGTTAATATGTGTAATAAAACTAAAACTCAGTAAAAAATTTATTTCAAAATCTCTGTGAAAACCACCACCATCACTGGTCCCTAAGTGGATCAGCCCTGCTTATGATAAGAGTATTATTAGATTCATATGATGTTTCTCATAAATATATCTTTCTGTCGATCAAGGATATTTTTCTGAGAATGGGTCAATGTATTTCTTATGATGGACTTAGCAGGTTCATATAGTTATTTCATCATAATTAGTTTCCCACTGAAACTCTAAGTATCTATTGGTTCAACATGTAAATGCTTTAATTCAATATGGAGAGGTACAGATCTGAATAAGAATGATTAGAACCAATTGTGTTTTAATTCCTCGATATTCTGTGAACCTCAAGAGCTATCATTGTGGAGTCTAGCTATGATGCCAGATTTTGTCTAGCTATGATGCCAGATTTTGTTTTCTTTGTTCTTTCTGCAATGCTAACAATGATTTGACAGGAATCCTTGTCCCCAAGATATTAAATTCATGACCCACGGACATATTCCTTCACTTTACAGCTAGACATCTTCACCAAATTACTGTTCTTGAGTATTATTGTCTGTCTCAACAGAGGCCTGAATTCTAAAATTTATTTATCAGTGTGAATGTCTAGCTCCTTTCCCTCAAATAACTCAGTACCTGAATCCCCAATTATCATTAATGCTTCTGCCATAAAATCCTTCCCAAAAGGCCTACTAAAAACTTCTCTACTGCCATAATACCATTGCATTAATGTGGGCCTCATTAGTGGTAGGCTGAGTGTACATACAGTCGTCCTACATCAGGCTTTCTCAATTTTGGTACATTGTTTTGTCCATTGGTTACCAGAAATATCTCAAATCTTAATCTTAGGAGCAGTATTTTTTGAAATAGCCTTATTTTCTTTTATGCTTTATCTGTGCGTAGATGGTTTCTACACGTATAGTTAGTTTCCTTGGTTACCAAAACTTCTCTATTTTTTCTTTCTTGTTTTTTCTCCTTTTTTTTTTTTTTTTTATCAGAACAATCTATATATTGCTCATTTCACTTTTGTTTCTTTATATTATTTTGGCAGGGATTCTCCAATGATAGATCTAAGAACTACTTCTGGAGACCTGTCAAGGACTGGAAGTAGTAATGATGTACCTAATATGTTGATGACCAAAGACAGAGAGCTTGATTACAATCAACAGAGAAAAGATAGTCAGCATGATGCAACACCACGGTTCCAAAGTGGAGTTCTCCGCACCAATTGCATCGACTGCCTAGATCGGACAAATGTTGCACAATATGCTTATGGCCTGGCAGCTCTAGGCTGCCAACTCCATGCAATGGGTTTGACAGACAAGCCCAAACTGGATGCTGATAGCAGTATTGCTGCAGCTCTAATGGATATGTACCAGAGTATGGGTGATGCTCTTGCTCAGCAATATGGTGGATCTGCGGCCCACAACACTGTAAGCAGTTACAGCCTAATTAATTGATAGATTATTATCAATCATATTGATCACCAATTGAAGTTAAAATGGTGCAAACACATTCAGTGAGCTCTTATATCATAAATATCAGGTATTTACTGAGAGACAAGGAAAGTGGAAGGCAACAACCCAGTCCAGGGAATTTCTGAAATCTATCAAGCGATACTACAGCAACGCTTATACTGATGGTGAAAAGCAAGACGCCATTAACCTGTACTGGTTACCCCTATTCATCTTTATTCTCTCTGTTGACTTGACAACAATGAAATACCCGCTCCATACTTTTATTGGACAGACTAATGATGCTTTGTTTTCTATTTAAATGGCCACTTCAAGATCTTCATTTTACACCTGTCATGCTTTTCAGTCCGTCTGTTGATTATTTTCTCCAGATTTCTTGGATACTTTCAGCCACAGGAAGGTAAACCTGCTCTTTGGGAACTGGATTCTGATTATTACCTTCACGTATCTGGGATTGGTGATGATCTCATTCCAGAGAGCTGGTAATGTTTCAATGCTATTTATATTTCAAAAATTGGATAGCAATCGTTTTACTTATTACTAACTGCATATTAATAATAGCAGTTAAAAGTGGCTAAGATGTCTAGAAACTGAAAGAGATTCTTAGTTTTAACTCTCATGATATCTCTAGTAATAACTGTTTAGTCGGACCAAACTAGATTCATTGACTTTACACTGGAGGCAGATGGATAATTTGTAGAGTGTGGGTATCGAATACATGTAAACATGAGGGTAAGGAAAGAAGGATACCTTGTTGAAAAGTGTCTTATGATGCAAAGACAGCTAAGGTGTGGATGGATGATGACACGATGGTGTTTCCCAGGACAGTGAATTACTCACTCTGGTCTGAGATAACTGTTTTTCCTTTTCACCCGAAAATTGGTTTAAAAGCATTTAAATTCAGATTCACCCTTACATCCGTTCTTGTTGCGTTCATTAATTTTTCAGTGAAGTGAATTGATGTTTGAAAGAGAGGCAATTAAGTGGTAATTTATTCATTAAGTTGCATTAATAATGCATGTGTTAAGAATTGTGCAAAATTAGAAAAAAAGACAGTTGTTTTAGACCAGAGGTAGTATACATATGAAAAGTTGTGCTTTCTATGCAACATTCTGAACAATTAAGATGGTGTGAAACGCTTTCACAATCTTTTTTTAGGGTGAGTAAGTTAAACACCATTATCTAAGCTATCTTCAGTATTAGATATCATCCGAGTTTAATCCCACTTAGAGCACTTTATCATCTATTATCTACTCTGTCTTTCCAATTTGATCAATCCATAAAACTTCTAAGGTCTCATTCGTGAGAGTATTCTATTTTGAAGCTAGAACTGGAGCTAAAGCTCCCCATGCATTGAACGACGAAGGAAACTCAATCAATAGAAAAATAATTGATATTTGTTACTCCCTCTGTCCATAATAAATGTCACACTTTCCATTTTGGTCCGTCCCAAAATATATGTCGCATTTCTATTTAAGGTAATAGTCTTAGTGCAATTTTACCATCGTTCAAGTAATGTATAAACAAGTAAACTACATTCCTTAAAACGTTGACAAGTCAAATGCGGCATTTATTATGAGATGGATGGAGAATTTGATATTTCACTTTCACTCGCTTAATATCTTAAGTTTTGATGCTTGCATTGAATTGACATATTCTTGAAGAATTGGGGATTTTACTCGTCTCAGATTATTTAGGTAACGTAACACCATTTTGATTGTTTTAATGTTCTAGAAATTAAGTCATGGTTGTTGTATAGTTAAGGTTTCTATTATCTCATAAAGCACTGGGAATCCTGAACATTACTTTGGAGTTGATCATTGGGCTTCAGACTTAAGTCACATGCGGCCACTTGTAGGCATACGCAGCTCTAATGGTATGGGATGCAGTGCCTCACAATAAGGCCATGCCCATCTAACAATACTTTTGAGATGTAAAATAAGCAGTTTCAAGAAGAAAGCAACAACTCTAGCATTTCAATGCAAGCAACAGTATAGAGGTTGTGGACAGCAACTAGGTTAAGAAGAGTGGAAAAAATTACCTTAATAAGGCAGCACAAGGACGAGGTCAAGCAAACATATCAAGTACCACATTTACGGGCACTTAAGATTTCAAATTATAAAAATGAATGCAAACACTGGAAGTGCTCTTGGGCTGATACTGCCAGGGGACCATGCTCCTCACGACTCAAATGCATAAAACTAAACTACGACTAAAAGTAAATACTGTCTAAGCCAACTGGTCATACTGACAATAGTGCTTGTGCAACAGCTTGCTTCACCGCAACATTAGTGTCACGGAGCATCTTGCAATGCAACAACCATAGTTATTTCAAGCGATTGCCTCTCTTGCCTTAGACAAGAGGCAAGGTCAGGCAAGGGTTCATTCCCTCAAGCCCAGGCGAGGCAATGTGGCAAAGGCGAGCTGAGGCAGTGGCCTCTCTTGCCTAGGCAAGATACAAGAAGTGAAAAAGGCGATCCCCGAGGTGTACACCAGCCAAGTCTCAACCCCCTTACTCTATTTAAGTTAAACCACACAATTTTGTTGATATTCAAAAAGGAAAAGTTAGTGTGAGAAGTAGGTTTAAGAAAACCCCCAATCAGAAGCAGTCTTCAATATTTTTTCACCTAAAACAATCTGTCCGAAAGTCAATTCAAAACTTCTTTGCCTTCATCTTCTGGAAAAATACCGACAACTAGGCGATTGGCGATGACGACCTGGCAAAATTATTGGTTCTCTATCTTTGTCTTTCATTTTTTTTATCAAATCGATTTGCCGTGTTAATTCTTCGTTTTCTCATCATATGGTTCGTGTGTGTTCATAACTTATGTTGTTCTATCAGGTATTACTAGGTTACGATGTTTCATAGAGTGCTCTTATAAAAAACTTTTTTAATTGTACAAACCAGATTTCATATAGTACTGTTCACATAACATATTTGGACTTTTGATGTTTGTTATAATATATACATATATATACTCCCTCCGTCCCACCTCAACTTGCAAAAGTTACCCCATTTGTTGTCCCATTAGAATTTCCAAAGTAAAAAAATGGATTTTTTTAATACTTAATTAATCATGAGGCCCACTTGTCATTCTGACAACAACTACTCATTTACTATTCCGTACCCATTATCTCTCTCCTACCATATTATCCTCTTACCACATTATCCTCTCTCACAACACCTTAATATTATATACTCCCCCTTAATTCCCGTGCCATGACAAATATTTTACAAGTTGAGATGGGACAGAGGGAGTATATATGTATATAAATATATATCAATCAATAATTTAATGATAAAGTATGAGGTTCTCAGGATCTTTATATGTTATAGGCAAGGTTTGTCAATTCTCGATGTGGGATAATGTCTCTTAACACGCCCCTCACGTGTAGCCGGGCTTTGCCAAGTCTTACAACATGGACTTATTAATCGGGTGACCCGTATCAACATCGTGAGTCGTTGAGCCTGCAAGTGTAACGAGTCTGCTTTAATCCCATGATAAAGTCCGAGGTTCCATCTCTAAACCAATTCACAATGAGAGTAGTAGTACATGATCTTTATATAGTCAAGGTTTAGCTAGTTAATTCGCGATGTGGGATGGTTACTCCAACACGCCCCCTCACGCGAAGTCGAACTTTTGGGCTTACGCGTGGACATATAATTGGGTGACGTGGGGCTAGAACATCGTGGCCCTCTTTTGGGCTCGCATGTTCAAAGGGCCAACTCTGATACCATCTTAAAGTCTGAGATTTCAGCTTAAAACCAATTGGCGCTAAGGAGAGTGAACCAGGATCTTTATATGTTACAGGCAAGGTTTGTCGATTCCCGATGTGGGATAATGTCTCTAACATTTATCCCTAATATTGTGCTCTTTGCCTCTTGCTCACCCGCCTCTCGCCTTGACTTTTGCCCGAGCAGTTACCACTCGCCTGCCCCTTGCCTTGGCTTATAACTATGATAGCAACGATTGCCAAACACTAGCACATCATGCACAAGGTAGAAGCACTAAGACTTCCATAAGAAATGCCCCTCAGCAGCAACATGGTGGCTTCTACAGGTAGAAAAGGCCCAACTAGCATGCACATGTAGGTAGTGGCTTACATGTATACATGCCTGTAATGGTCAGCCAGTACGGAACCCATAACAATGGTCATGCAAGGAAAATCAATATTAGAATTTAGGCTGATTGATCCACTTGGGAGAGTGGCATTACCCATTCTTTCTTGCTCTTAATTCTCTGCTCTCTTTAGTTGAAATATCATTAGAAAGTTGAGTTAGATTATCATTACTTGTTGGGATTTTTTGACTTGCAATGGTGGACAAACAAAATACTTCCTCTGTCCCATAAAAATGTTCTCATTTGACTTTTCAAACAATTTAGTGATATATTTTTCTTTCCATTACGCTCCCCTACTGAACATAAGAGTCACGCAAAGAACCACTAATCTTACTCCATTATCCATGTCCATTTCACTCAAATTTTGGAATTTCACTTATTTTATTCAGATTTAGAATTGTGACTTTCATTTTCGGACAAACAAAAGTGGAAAGTTGGAACATCTTTATGGGATAGAGGGAGTACTAAGAGAAAAAAACACGAAGAAAACCCAAGAAATTGTTAACCCAGTTCGTCGATACCTTTGACTATGTCTGGGGGCACCAGCAAGCCAGGATTCCACTACATTTTGTGAGCACACCTGTTGCAATGAAATACATGGGCTATTTATACTAAGCAGTGACACAACTCTTGATCCTATTGGATCTCTCGCATTAATCAGAAATTGATATATGAAGTAAGCTTGTAGTTGAAAATGTATACTTTCTCTCCAATGAAGAGTCCACGATTCTGTGTTTGAATGTTTTACTTAAAGAGTCTACATTTAAAAATATTGTCTACAATTTCCATTTCACGGGGATGCTCATATTGCTTTTAATCATTTAACTTTCCAAACATGTACTTTGACTATAATGGAGTAAGGAAAATAGTTATATTGTTCTATGTTTGAGCTATTGTGTTTCTGTACCTCTTTTTCCGTACTGACACACTGGTTGATTGAGTTTGTGCTCTATTCTGTGTCCCCGCGTTGAGTGAAGTTGCTGGAAAGGCATTCACTTCCATTTAAGTAGGCTATGCTCTAATGAGCGTATTTCATTGGTAATCACCATTTCAGTTGCTGATCTACAAACCATAGGTCAATTTGTTGTCCCCTGTTTTGGTTGGCTGGAACACATCTTTTTCTTGTTCAAATCTATTACTGATGTATATACCATTAATTTCCTCTTGCAGTTCACCGGCTGATGTTAAGCCTGTAGCAGTCAGAAGTACTCTGACCCCTATTCCAGCATGCAAAGAAGACTTCTCAAGACTGAAGTTGACGTCATTCGATAAAATGATAGATAGAACCTGTACTTCAATAAAGAATGTGAGGCTCTTTAGTGAGCCAGATCAAAGATCTGGAAATTCTGGGATGGCACCTGATGCAGTGTAATTTTCTGAGCTTAACTTTCTTGGGTTTTTTTCGGTTCTGAAGCAGAACTAGATTTTCCTTTTTCTACTCTCTTTGTCATGCACCTCCATGTATATTCGAGTTTGGATTTAACGTCGGTTATGCTTATCTCTTGCTGATCTTGTATATCCTAAATCCCGCGTTGCTGTTTTTTATCTTGGTAAATCATTTCTAAAAGCACCTGATGCGGGTTTTGAATTATTTTCTTATTTTTGCCGAATCTGTAGTAAATATACCATAAACTGCAAGATTTGTCAATATTTAATAGTGGTTGCGGAGGTGATGATGTGTGTGAAGTGAGGGGGGGGGGGAAGGTTGTTGGAGTGGAGATGCATCAGGGCAGTGGCCTTTTGAAGTCTTGAAAACCTCCTTCCCTGTAGGATTTCATATGATGAACTTATATCTTAAATAACAGCCCCTTGGGCGGGTTAACAAACCTTCAGTTTAGATTTTTTTTGTCCTGGAACATTGCTGTAGCTTGAAATCTATATTGAGATTTCTAGTGAATCCAGTGCCAAAGTTGTTAGCATATGATTGCTACAGAAACGGACGCGTCCAGGTTTATGGTTTGAAAAATACGGTGTAATCGGTTCATCAGAAGTCTCTTTTTTGTTCTCTCCTATTTTTTTAGAGAGTATTATTGAGAAAATTTATGTTATGCAAATATATTGCCTTTTTTTTCTTTTCATCAATTGTTGTCCATTATGTTAATAGCAATGTATATCACTTGAAAAATATTGCATACTTCTTGCAGTGAGATTCAACTTAAAAGCCCGAATTGGCTTTTCGGCCAGAGGAAGTTTGAGGATAATACTGCACCCAAAGGTGCATCGCAGGAGATGGATGGGGGGTCTGAAAATGGGAACAGTGTTGATGACTTGTGTGTCCTAAACTGGATTTCTTCTGTTGGTGATAGTAATCAAGAGGACATCTTCCGAAGGTACTTTCTATTGAAAATTGTTGAAGCCGAAGAATTTAGCAGTTGGAGATTGTTTTACTATTAGTAATCACGTAGGTGGTTCCTATTTGCATATTTTGATTGTTTAGTTTTTCATTGATCTACATTACGTGGTTTGATGCTTCCTGATTTCTGCCTAAAAATTTTTGGGCTCCCTGTCCCTTTATCACCTGAATATTAGCTTCTGATCATCTATTTATGTCGAGCGATTTGGAGCTATTACAAGTCCAAGTACTTGTCTGACTTAAGATTTATTGTACCTGTGCTTGAGCCCGTGTTACCGTTGTTACATAGACCTCAACCCTTCTCAAGCACATAGTGCGTTGGCAATGTGGACATGTGACTGACTTTCCTTGTGATGTGATTAAGATTTGAGAGGGAATTAGCAAGCGAGAGAGAGAAAGAGAGAGACCTGTTCTTAATCATTTTTTTTTCTTTAAACAACTTAGGGTACTTCATAGTTGGTTTAATGACAGCATAAGTTGATTAGTTTACTTACTTTGAGATAGTGAAACCTGCTTGACTTTTTCTTATCTGTTGCAACTAGAACTAAAGGAGGTGAGATCAAGTTACTGTTGTCACAGAAGTGTCTTAGTCAATTGTACTAATGTAACATTTGCCTGACATTGGTTTGAAAACTGTGGTTATTTCACTTCCTCTGTAGATACCTAGCATTGACCTTAGTGGATGAAGCTAATGGATGGTGTGGTGGTTCTTTACTTGGTGATCAAGACGAAAACAGCGAAGTATACAAGCATTATGCTGATCTCTGTCAGGTAAGAATCTATGACCTTTCTGTTGTCTGCTTGATGAAATTTCCCTTCCCAGTTAGGCTGTAGAACTATACATTTCTCTTACTACTTCCCTTAAGTTTTACATCCTGACAAATGGAGTACCATGACAATATATATATATATATATATATATATATATATATATATATATATATATATATATATATATATATATATATATATTTTTACTTTGTCACAATTATTTTGAGCAGTAGCAACAATTTCTCATTAAGTAAAGCTAATAGGTGAAGCAACTTCCCATAAGATTGATTCAAATTGTCAAGGACGGTTACAAGCTTGTGGCTTTAAGTTGATTAGTTGGTGTTGTCTTATCTGATTGGTAAACCAGTTGGCTTTACATATAAGTCCTGTATATAAGCAAGTTAAGGAAACATTTATGGATCTATAAAGTCAACAAGATTTTGGTTATGAACATAATTGTCTTGGAATAGCTTTCCTGCTCCTGGTGGTTTAACTTTAGCTGTCAATGACCAATTCACACTTAAGTATAAGTGTCTTGTCAACGGACACATTAAGTTCCTTGCGCCTATTGGGGCCAACCAAGTAGGTTTTGAGTAGCATTCATTAGCAAATCATCAGTTGCACAGAGAGACAAATATAACTTGTTAAGAATCTGTAGTAGCGTGGTTGGGTGGGAAGTTGTTTGTAGGCCTAAGATGGAAGGTGGGTTTCTCATTTCCCTTGTTGGCAAGTGGGTATAGTGTTATTCATAGAGTTTCGTTTCTTTGCTGTACGGTCATACAGGCAACTTTTGAAGTCATATGAATGGGTGAGTTGCTGGAACTGAATCTTCTGCAACTTGGACAAGTCATTTAATGATTATTCACCAATGCCACCATCTGTTTATCCCTCCCTTTCTTGCGGAAAACGGGTTTATTTCGAGGAAGATCGTTGGGTTGGGAATGCCCCATTTTCCTTACCATCCTTCAGCTCTTTAGTATTTCTTCTCTCCTTGATGTTCCATTTTCCAATTTTCACCTTTGACATGAAATCAAAGTATTTGATATTGTTTTTGACTCCTCCGTCTGCGCCGATTAGAAATTGTAGGTTCTTGACTTTTTGGAATTTCCCTTGAGGCCTTTCATTACCCCATTGGTTCGATCTAGTGCTCTATTTTTCCCATTGGAGTCTTCTGTATGGACATATATGGCACCCATAAGTAGAAGTTTTTACGTAGGCATTGTGCTTAACCGCTTACATGAGCGGGGAAGGAGGAGAAGGTCTTCTACAGTCTGCTTCTTATACATGTGAAAAAGGAATGTGAGAACCACAAGCATCTCTTTCTTGTTTTTTTAGGTACAGACAAGCATCTCCTTAAACAACACTATGTAGTTGTGCAACCTTGGAGCATGCTATTTGGTACATTGGAATTGAATGGGGCAAATTTCTCGGTTGAGGCACTTCTTGCCAACTTCAAAGGCATTACACAAGAAAGAATGAGGTCTATTTATGGATGTATGCAATTCTAGCCATTTTCTGATAAAACAAACACACACACATATAGACACGCCCTTTCGGCCTTTTCCCATTGGAGGTATGCGGTGTACTCTTAGATTTTTTATTGGGCTCAGCTTCAGGAGGTTTTCGAGAAGTTGTGGGGACTGGAGATCGCTGCTACGTTAGTATATTTGTTTGTGATCTTTAATGTTCTCTCAAAGTTCTTTTATTCTCTATATCACCTTTTGTTTGAGGTGAACCTCTTGGCTTCTTTCATTGTTCATCTTCTCGTAAATGCCCCATGATCTTCAAATATTGTGCTACACTAGATAGATCAAAATGTTTTTTTGGTTTTACCAGATTTTAAGATTGTGTGTTGACATCCAGAAAGGTACTAAAGGTGGAAAACATAAGGATACCTCCAATCATGCATATTCTGAAGACCATGATTTTTTTTTTTTTTTTTTTTTTGGCTTAGTGGATGGTTTCGGTCTATATTTGCTGAGCCCTTTATCAATGACTTCTCTGAATCTTCAGTTCCCTAAAGATTATTTGTCTCTATCTCTCTCTCTACATACATATATACACATATATACACATATATATACATATATACACATACAACAACAACAACAACAACAACGGCTTGCTCCCAAAATAATTTGGGATCATCTAACATGAATCCTCATATGTCATCATGAAAGAAAGGAAGAAAGGAAAAAAAGGTTAAAAGAAGAAATACGTGGGAATAAAATTTTGAAAATGAAAAGAAGAGAAGAAAAGAAAAATTGTGATACTAAAAGAATAAATATATAATATATAGGGGAAATGAAAAAAAGGAAAGGAAAAGAAAAATAAAAAAAATAAAAAATCAACCCCCATCAACCCGTCCCCCATATGAATTTTTGCCCTTCGCTTCGGCCTTTTCAACGCCATATTTTCATCTAATCCAAGTATATTCATATCCTTTTCAATCACTCTTATCAAAGTTTGCTTATGCCTTCCTCTACCCCTCACCATTTTATCACTTCTTCACTTTTTAGGCCTCCTAAACCGGTGCATCACTCGATCTTCGTCTCACATGAACAAACCATCTTATACGATTCTCCCTCATTTTATCTTCAATGAGTGCAACTACTTTAACCCTGATCACCTTATTCATCAACCGATCATTTCTTGTATGACCACACATCCATCGTAGCATACGCATACCCGACACATTCATCTTTTTAACGTGACAGTGTTTCACGGCCTAATTTTCAGTGCCATAAAGCAGTTTCGGCCTAATTGCCGTGCGGTAGAGTTTTCTCTTTAATCTATGGGGAATGTGTGGATCACATAGGAACCCTGTGACACTCTTCCACTTCAACCAATATGTTTTAATCTGCATCCAATTCTTCATCATTTTGGATAATACTTCTAAGATAACGAAAAAGTCGGAAACTTGGACAATCTTTCCATCGAATGTAATCACCCCTGCCTCTCTGCTTCCAACTCTGCTAAACTTAAACTTCAAATATTTTGCTTTGCTTCTGCTCAGTTTAAAACCTCTAGATTCTAAAGTTTGTCTCTACAATTCCAACTTACTTTCAACACCCTCTTTTGTCTCATCAATCAACACAATATACACCATGATATATCATCTTGAATGGACCTCATCAATTCGTCCATTACCATAGCAAAGAGAAAAGAACCAAGTGCAAAACCTTGATACACTCCAATCGTAGTAATAGGGAACTCTTTAGTATTCCCATCATTAGTACGTACATTAACTCCATTATACATATCGTTGATGATGTCAATATATTTCTTTGAAACGCCTTTTTTTGCTAGAGACCACCATAGTACCTCTTTTGTACTTTATCATATGCCTTCTCCAAATCAATGAAAACCATTATCACAGTATTTCTCCATGATTTGTTTTATAAAATAGATTGCCTTCATAGTCGATCTTCCGGGTATATATATATATATATATATATATATATATATATACACACACACACACACAGAGCCTAAACTTCAAGCATATGGCAAATACCTAATTCTTTGTCAAAAATTATGTGGGTCAACGTCAAAAAGGAAAGTGCAATCGTGATCAATAGTTAGGCTTTGTTGGGACCGATTCATTTGTACTTTCTTGGGTCTTATTTGGCTGTGGATCAATTGAATAATCTTGATTGCTTCCTAGAATTGGACATGGGCATGGTTTTAAACAATCAAGTTGACTCGAGCATAGGTAATTTTATTTCTAAGTGTACTCATGGCCTTAGTGAAGGTTGTTCCTCAGTTGAATAAGTGGTCAATGGAAACACACTTTTTATTTTGGTGATTGATAGAGAAAAACTACACTTGTAATAAAAATCCTATCAAGCACACTAGTTACCGTAGTAGTAACGCGCGAAAGCGAGGGTCCATTCTACAAGGACTTGTGCAATCGACAATTAAGATCTCAACAGTAAAAATTAAATGACAGACTGGTTTTGGTTTTAACTACGTACTTAAACAATTGAAATTAATTAACTACTAAAACAATGAAACAAACAAAGCAATTTAAACGATTACCGAATTCAATAGGAGAAAGACCTATGTGTATCTAACCAAAATGCCTATTAATAGTACAATTAATCATTGATGGGGATTCATTCACTTCAGTAAATTGGGCATTCTTACGTCCACAATTTAATGCCCTCTAAATGTTATACTTTCTGCTAAGTCTGCCTAACATTCAAATAACCCATTAAAATCATAGGAATAAAAGAACCTACAATTTGTGAAACAAACTAATGACTCCATAAAATTATATTTATCAACAAGTTAGGCTTCGTATATATCACACAATCTCTTATCAATCACTATACCCGAATTTAGTTAAAAAGCCAATCACATCTACACATGTAATTGCAGCTAGAAAACTTTGATTAAGAACACTTTTTGAAAAATCCAACGTTTGATTGATCCTAAAATTAATTAATTCATAAAGGATTGATACATATTACCTCTACTCCGCAGATAAAGGAGATTAGCCGCTCATATTCACTACGACCATCGACAAATCTTCAATTGAATGCATAAAATCTTGAATTGAATCACGAAAATAAAATTTCAAGACTCCGGAATCGTCAATTACAAACTTGAAATAAAAGGGTAAAGCTTAAGGTTTAAAAACTGTTGGAGTTCTATATATATAAGAGTTATAAACACCAAAACTAGGAAACAATTGCACAATCCTTGTCGAAAAAGGAAACTTAGAATTGCTGAAACGACCTAGGGTGCGGTCGCCCCCTCTTCGGCAATAGCTTTGTTACTTTCTTTAATTAGGGTGCGGACGCCCCCAATGGATGGGTGCGACCGCTCCTTTCTTGCTCTGTCTGTTTACTCCTTCACTTTCTCTGGAATTCCTCACAAGTCCCTGCTCAAGTTTAGGATAACTCTTCAGAATGTCTCTCAAGTCCTTGCTTCTTTCCATACTTCATCCATTTAAGCTCTTCTTCTTTCTTTACTCTTTGTACTCTGTACTCATAAAAGACTCCAAAACACAAAAAATTAGTAACACAACCCAAGGAATGAGCACCAAATGAGTCCGGAAATATAAGATTTAGACGTGTAGAAAAACATCCATCTGTGATAATAAGAGGAGATGGTAATGATGAAGAGGCTTGACTAGCAGTTGTTAGTGTAATGGTTGCCATATAATGATGAAGATGACTAGAAATCATTATCAATTCATGCTCAGTTTTCACATATTTAACGTAGTATGAGTAGCTCCGCAGCGAGTCTAATGACATCAGTCTATTGAGATGATGAAGATAGCCAATGAGAGACGGACTTATCCAATTTCGGGGCCCAGTTATAGGCAGTAAAAGTGTTCATGGTGTCTTTACATTCTTGACATAGTCTGAAGAAGATTGTTAAGAGCAAGAAGTTGACACCATGATTACTAAAATTATGTCAATATGTTTGAAGAGGTACTCTCTTCGTCCCAAAATGAATGTCCAATTTTTTTTCTTTCAAATTTGCTCTTTGATCAAGAGCAATTTTGAGAATTTTTCGAATGTTCATTTTGGGACAGAGGGAGTACAATTTAGTACAGGAAGGAATAACTCGACTACATGAGCAAATGTACCATTAGTAATTCATTGGCTGTAGTAACCTGCTGTATAATGAAGATGAATATTTAAGGAAGTCAAGTGTCAATGGATGACAGTGGTTTATCCATTGGGACTTTACAATGCTCTGGACTATTCTGCAATGTTTTCCGTACTTTGTACATCAGTCCAAATCATGCTTTTTAAAGTCCTAATGGATAACCTGTGGAAAAGCATTGCCACCTCAATATAAACAAGGTAATATTAGCTTTGTTCCATGTATGTAAAGAGTCCACGTTTGAAAGTTTGACTTATTAATTTTGGGACAAATTGCACTTTTGTACCATTAAGTTTACATGCAATTGCAATGTGGTACATAATGTATCAAAAGTTGCAATTTGGGCCTTTATATTCACACAAAGGTGCACTCCGGTGCAAAATTGGATTTCTGTTAAATTTATTGGACAAAACTTAAAAAAATTAATGATATTGACGGAAACATTAACAAGCTTCTTAAAATTTGCATTGGACACCCATGAATTCAAGAAATTTTCAATTGTTATGATTCCGTTAATTATATTTACAAAACACCTAAAAAGGTTGCAATCCAAAACTTAAGGGCTACTGGGCTAACATGTCATTTAACCATCAAAAAACTCTCTGTCTTCGCCACCACCATCAAACCGCCGTCACTGCTGCTGCCACCAACATTAAACTACCGCCATAGCCACCACCGTCAAAGCTCCGCCATAGCCAACCACCATAAAGAAAATCAAACACCAATTTCATTTTTTCCTCCTCAAACGTTGTGAATCCAAGCAATAAATTAATCTTGATCATATCAGAAAATCAAAGATCAAAATTTGAAAAAAAAACCAGATCTGGGTTGTTTGAATTAGGTTATGCTATGGTGTGTTCTTCAACCACAACTCCAAGAATTGAACTTGAACCCACAAGGTTTGTAAAATCGCCACCCCGTAGCCCTAATTCATGACTTCCAACTCCGAAAATCTGAGTTCATCCAAAATTAAGAAGGGAACTTCAAAAATCGCAGAAAAAAATCGGGTTAGGGCTTGAGTTTGAGAGATAAATTAATTTTGGGTTGATAGAAGTGGAGGTAGCCGAAGTGAGGTTAAGGAGCATAAGGGGTTTGTGGCGTTAAGGCGGGAGAGACAATCTGTGAATGTGGGATGGAGGGAGGATGAAGGAGGAAGGAGGAAGGCTGTTAGGGAGGTGGGGGTGGGTTACAGGAAGGGGGAGGGGAAGGGGAAAGGAAAAGGGCTTCTGGTGGGCATTTTTCGTTTTATTTGTTTTTTTTTTTTTCCTTTTTCCTTTCTTTCTCTTTCTCTTGTTCTTTCTTTCTTTCTGTTTCTTTTTGTTGTTAATTAAGATATTCTACTGTTTACATTTTTTGTGTAATATATTATTATTAATTATTTTATAAATTTTAATGTGATAAATAATGGATAATTTTTTTATTTTTTTAATTTATTGACATTTATTGTCCATTGAAAGAGTAAGAAAATGAATTAAAGAGAAATTAAATTATTTTTAACTGAATTATTAATAAATAATATTTGCCCTCATCTACTCCCATTCAAAGAAGTTAACCTTTTTTTAGGTGTTTAGTAAATATAATTAACGGAATAAAACAATTGAAAATTTCTTGAATTCATGGGTGTTCAATGCAAATTTTAAAGAAGCTTGTTAATGTTTTTGTCAATATTGTTAACTTTTTAACTTCCGTCCAATAAATTTAACATACATCCAATTTTGCACCGGATTGCACCTTTGTGTGAATATAAATGCTCAAATTGCAATTTTTGGTACATTATGTACCACATTGTAACTCCATGTAAACTTAATGGTACAAAAGTGCAATTTGCCCTTAATTTTTTACTTACAAGTGTTTATACTTCTTGTAAATTTTAGTAGGTATCAAACTTTTCTACAACAAGTAAAAAAACTATAATGTTTTGATCATGAAAGAAAAAAATTGAAAAAATAAATATATGTGAAGCTTAAATAAATATATGTGAAGCTTAATTTTGAACGTAGGCAGCTTGCCCTATCAAAATGATTTCTACATATACTTCCTCCGTCCAATAATGATAGTCCCATTTGTCTATTCAAACATTTTAACAACCTATATGCATTTCCATCACTAACCTTTAGTGAAGTTTACTTATTACTCCATTACTCCTTCCTTGGTTGGCTCTCATCCTCTCCTCTCTTTCTCTTCTTGTTTGGTTGGTAATTTGGGAAATGGTAACATCTTTATGGGACGGGGGAGTATCACCTATAATAAACTCTAGCTCCTTAAGAGGGTTGTACATGCTTCCATGCTCTGCGAATCTTCTCTAATAGGAATGCAATCATAGATTAATATCCTTCAAACAAGTAAAGGTAACAGAATTCTTCAATTTGTTCTATTGTGGTCCTTTGTCTTATCCTACTAAGATTTTTTTTTTTTGCATAAAACAGTGCCCTGCTATGGAGCCCTTCCAAGATGATACCGAGAAGGAACAGTATTATGCTGAACTTCTTAGTAAGGGTATGGTCGATTGCAAGGATGATGCAGCTGTGGAAGCAGAGATGGAAGCAGCTCTCGAGGAGAACAGGCAAAAAGGCGCTGATCTTGGGATTTTTCCCAAGACATGTAAAGCCTTGGCTGACCCAAGCCAGTTGACTAGATGGATGATTGGAGAAGACCGGATTCACTGATTTCCAATATTCATACTCCAAAAATTTTTACTTCACATTTTTTGTGTATGTATTATATATAAATATTCTATAATTCTTCCCCGCCCCCAATTGATTATAGAGTAATGGTCCAGTGTAACCTTACAACGATAAGAACAAGTTGATAGAATCTGGATTTTTTTTTTGTTGCTCGAGTACCTAAAACATAAGGAAATTGTGATCCCTATATGAATTTTTTGGTCGCATTTATCAGTGATACTTAAGAAGATAGGGAGTTACGGGCCACTACAATGATGTCACATATACCCTCTTTAAAATTAGTGGTTGTTATTTGATTTTGGGTGATTTCATATACATTATCAAATTAATTTTGGCAATCCACACATCTAACAGGCAGTGGCGGAGCTAGAAACTTTCATGAGTGGGGGCCAAATATGTTTAGTTTTATAGTTTATGGTTGTAAATGTACAAAAGCATTTTTTAAACTTATAAACTAAGAATTCCCTGCCTTTCTCTTTGCAATCATAATGCAATCATAAATATAAAAATTCATAGTATTCATCAGATTAAGGTCAACATTAACCTGGTATGGTTTCTTAGCCACGGAATCAGCAGCTCCTTTCTCATCAAATTCCCCTGCCTTTCTCTTTGCCTTTCCTTCACATTTCGCTGCTAATTGACCGATTTGACCACAGATGAAACATTTGTCTTGTTGTCCAGGAGTAAATATAACCTAGAATGTCCATTTAAGAAGTAAATCAGTTATCTGAAGAGGAGATAAAGATCAAAACCAACTCTAGATTAAGCATCACAAAAGCAAATGTTTGCCAGTCATTTAATTTCCAATTAAAGTTGCCAATTGGAATAATATTTTAAGTGTGCAATAAATAATAATTAAGAATAAAGACCTTAATCTGCTTTTTATATATACACACCAAAAGATAACAACTATCACAATAAACCCTAAAAGCAAAATCAGAATGTAATCATGAAAATTTTCATACTAAAATCCTTCATAACTCAATTTAATAGGAGTATTTGACATTATCTATTGTAAAATCCTTCAAAATACTTTTTGAAGTTTGTGAACAGACCAATGAAATCAAAATCGATCGGCAAGGTAGAGAGAGGGAGATAGAGCACACGAGGAGAGAGAGAGCAGGAGAGCTACTACTAGGCGGCCCTTTCTCCACCGATGAAGCATCCCCCCGTTCCGCCAATCGCCATAGATGTCGTCGTCTTTGGTTCTCTGCAGGACCGCAGCTCCGCTGTTTTGTTTGCGTTGTGTGTGTTTTGTGCGTGCGTTGTGTGTGTTTTATTAAGTTTGTTTTAATTGAAGTGTTTACTTTAAAAACAAAATTTTTTTTTTAAAGAAAAGTCAGTGGGGGCCACGGCCCCCTCTAGTTCCTCTGTAGCTCCGCCACTGCTAACAGGGGTACGTGGCCAATTATAGGCCACACGTATAATGGGAGGAGCAAATTATGGGTATGAGCATATCCAAATCTAAATCCTTCTGTCTCGCTCACTCGACGAAGGAAGTAGAAGTAGAAGTAAAGTTAGAACTTCTAACTCTAAGGCTTTGTTGTGAATATGGCCCTCCACACCCAAGCAAACCTACAAGAATAATTAGTGCACACAAACCAAGCACAAGAAATCAACGAAACAGAAAAGAACACAAGAAATTGTTAACCCAGCCACCAAATTGATTGGACGTTACTGCTGGGGGGGCACTACCAAGCCAGGATCTTGCACTATGTATGTAAAATATGTTGTTACAATGAATAAAGGGGCGGAACATTGCTTTATATATGCCCAAGAAAGTATAAAACCAAACCCTAGCTTAAGCCCAGAAAACGCATTAAGCCCACGAACAAATTTCCTTGGCCGGCCTTGAGGCGCCCGCCTCAAGGTGCTCAAGCGGCCGCCTGGAAATTGCTCCAAAACCATGCCTTCCTTCGGAGCTCGAGGCGCCCGCCCCAAGCATGGCCATGCGCCCGCCTCAAGCAAGTGATGCCAACGCCAAGATTACGTTACGCGAGGCGCCCGCCCATCCAGTGATGCGCCCGCCTCATACCGCTTCCTAGAAACGACGAAGGTTGGTCCCTATCTCAACAATCTCCCACCTAGAGATCAACCGCATATACAAGCCCCGTATCCGTTCTTCAACTCATCCTTGGTGTCCTCCTAGTGCTCACTCGATCATGGTAGTGCCATCCTCCTCTCTCATTCTTCAAGCCCAATTGAAGCTTTGCACAGCCTTCAACTTCTCAAGGTTCACAACCTTTGTCAACATGTCACTGGGTTCTCCGATCCCAATATCTTCTCAAGCCACAAAGTCTTCTCCTCCAAGAGATGTCCGATATAGTGAAACCTTCGCTCAATATGCTTCGTCCTCGAATGAAACGCCGGATTCTTTGCCAAGTGAATTGCACTCGACCGTCACCGTAGAGAATATTACCACTTCGCGTCTTCCCAAGTTCACCCAAGAAGTTCTCGCAGCCCAAACCATCTCTTTACTTGCTTCCGTCATCGCCACATATTCTCGCTTCGTAGCCGATCGAGCCACGATCTTTTGTAACTTAGAAGCCCAAGAAATAGCCGTACTCACCCAATGTAAACACATAGCCCGTAGTACTCCTTCTTTTATCAAGATCACTTGATGCCAAGTCCGCATCAACATAACCCGCTAACACCACTTCCTTGCTTGAAAAACATAGAGCCTTACCGCAGCATTCTTCAAGTATCGTAGGATCCACTTAACCGCTTCCCAATGTTGCTTTCCTGGATTGCCCATGAACCGCCGACAACTCCCACCGCATGTGCAATGTCCGGCCTTGTACACACCATTGCATACATGAGACTCCCCACGCTCGAAGCATATGGAGTTCTCTCCATCTTGTCACGCTCTTCCTTGTCCCTAAAGCGAGTCTTTCTATAACTTGAAATGCAAACCCAATGGTGTCCCCGCTGGTTTTGCCCTTCCATACAAAATCTTGCCAAGACTTTCTCGACATATTCTCGCTTGCGAAAGAACCAATCTACCCGACTCCCTATTCCGGTCAATCCGCATGCCTAAGATTTTCCTTGCCTCTCCCAAATCCTTCATCTCGAACCGTTCGACAACCGAGTCTTCAACCCGTTTACCTCTCTACCGCTAGAGCCCGCTATCAACATGTCGTCCACATATAACAAAGCAAGATAATATACCCATTGTCCGTGTTCTTGAAGTAGCAACAATGATCCGCCTCACATCTCGATAAAATCAATGTCGTGCATGAATCCGTCAAACTTCCTGTACCATCGCCAGGAGCTTGTTTAAGGCCATACAAGCTCTTAGTCAATCTGCAAACTAGCTCCCTCATTACCCTTAGACAAGTAACCCTCTCGGTTGTGCCATGTAGATCTCCTCCTCCAAATCCCCACGAAGAAAGGCAGTCTTTCACATCCATCTCGTTCTAGCAGAAGTCATCCGCCACTACTATCCCCGAACCATTCTCGATAGTGGTCATCTTCACAACCGGAGTGAACACTTCAGTGTAGTCAATACCATACTTCGGGCAAACCCTTTAACAAACCGGGTCTTGCCTTGTAACGCTTGCTACCGTCTCGCTTCCTCCTTGATCCTGTAAACCCATTTGTTATGCGGGCCTTCTTCTTCCCCTTAGGTAGTTCAGTCAACTCCCAAGTTTTGTTTGCCTTCAATGAGACCATCTCATCATCCATCGCAGCCTTTCCACTTGTTACAAAGCACACTACGAACCGCTCCGCATAACATTCCGGTTCCCCATTATCTGTCAACAACAAATAATAATTCGAAGGAGTATACCTGCCGGGTGATCCACGCAATCTGCTGGATCTACGCAGCGGAATATCCGGTTTCGGGAGTATGTGGTTCATCTTCAACGACCTCCCGACCATGGTCAACATGAACCGTCCCCGCTCCCACCCGAGTCCGGAATATCAACCTCTACAACCTCCGGTTCCGAACTAGTGTCATCGATGCCCCCTTTCTATCCTTGTACAAAACCCGTTCATTCAATACCACATCTCGACTACGAATAACCTTATGGTTTTTATCATCCCAAAATTTATACCCGAAGTCATCCCCGCCATACCCAATAAACGTACACTTAACGTATTTAGCATCTAATTTAGTTCTTTCAGCAGAGTCAATATGAACATAAGAAACGCAGCCAAATACGCGAAGAAAGGACAGATTTACCTGCTTGCCACTCCAAGCTTCCTCTGGAATTCCATTCCCCAATGGAACCGACGGTCCCCTATTGATCAAGAAAGCCGCCGTGTCAACCGCATATGCCTGTAACGTCTTCTAAGTCCACACTTCAATCTCATACTTCTAGCCCGCTCGTTCAAAGTCCTGTTTCATCCTCTCTCGCTACCCCGCTGAAGTTGTGGAGTCTTCTTTGGAGTCTTCTCCATACGAATACCATTCGCAGCACAATATTCCTAAACTCGCAAGCTCATACTCCCCACCATTGTCTGATCTTAAGCACTTAAGCTTAAGTCCCGTTTGATTCTCCACCAAAGCCCTCCACTTCTTGAACACCTCGAAAGCCTCATCTTTCCCCTTCAAGAAATAGACCCAGACCTTCCTTGTAGAATCATCAATGAAAGTCATGTAATATGACGCACCACCCGTAGATGTAACCTGAGATGGCCCCCACAAGTCCGTGTGAACCAATTCCAACTTTGCTTCCTCAATCCCCTACATGTCCTTGAGAAATTACTTCTCCCTTGTTTGCCAAACATACAATCTTCGCAGATCCCCACGTCGACCGTCTTCAAACCCTAGTAGACCCTTCGGAACAAAGTACCTTCATCCCTCGTCTCACTCATGTGACCCAATCGACAAGGCCACAAATCGGCATCACCCTTGGCTGCTGCCACCGCAATACTATCCTTGGTGTTGTTCGCCAAATACAAAGTACCCTCCTTATTACCCCGAAGCGATCTCACAATCCTCCTTGGTAATAACCCAGCCTCGCACTCGAAAGTCACCTTGTAACCCTCATCATCCAACCGCCCAACCGAAAGTAAGTTCTTCTTCAAACCCGAATGTGTCGAACCCCGTTCGGATGTAGAACCTTCCCGTCCGATGCTCCTATTCTCGACATCCCCTTCCCTTGATTTCCAAAGGCTCCCCATCAGCTAGATAGACCTTCCCAAAATCACCGGAAGTATAATTCTCCATCTCTTCCTTATGCCCGCAAGAGTGGAATGATGCCCCGAATCCAGACCCATGATTCTAGTGCACCGCCGACACTAAGAACAAGTACATCATCACCTTCGACTCGTCACATTCACCGATTGCCCTTACGATTTGGACAATCCCTCTTAAAGTGTCCCAACTCCTTACAATAATAGCACCGAACGTAACCCTTGCAACCTTTGGTTTGTTCTCCACAGCCTTTGACCTTACCACTCACAACGTTCTCCCTTGATTCGGTCCTTCCCTCGTTTGCTAGTACCCACTTCCCTACTAGTAGTAGCCAAAGCCGATCCCGAAGCACTTGATGTCCCCAACTTCTTCATGCGATTTTCTTCACCTAAAAGAAAGTCTTTAACATCATCATACTTCAATTTATTCTTACCGCCGAAGCGTTGATCGCAGCCACCGTTCCGCTCCAACTTGCCGCAGTAAGAAGCTAGCAACAGACATGCATGAACCTCGTCATCGAACTTGATCGCCACCGCAGCCAATGAATCTATGACATCCATAAACTCATCAATGTGTTTAGCCAAGGATCCTCCCTTGCATCTTGAGACTACCCATCTTGCGTATCAAATCAACCTTATTTGCAGCAGACGGAGTTTCAAATCTCTCAGTAAGATAATCCAATAGCTCCTTGGTGGTTGTAGCCTTCTTGGTAGTCTTCGCGATCCACTTTGACAAAGTAGATCTCACCACCCCTAACGCCTTCCGATCCATGAGTTCCCATTCTTCCCGATCTTCGTCTTCCTGGCTTGACTCCCTTCAGAGGCTTGTAGAGATCTTTGTTGTACAAGAGATCTTCAATCTGCATCCTCCAATATCCGAAATCAGACCCATCGAATTTCTCCACCGCTTGTTTGTCCTTGCCCATTCTTGATTGCTTGAAACAACTCCCTTGATCCTAAACCAAGAGCTCTGATACCAGTTGTTGTGAATATGGCCCTCCACACCCAAGCAAACCTACAAGAATAATTAGTGCACACAAACCAAGCACAAGAAATCAACGAAACAGAAAAGAACACAAGAAATTGTTAACCCAGTTCACCAAATTGATTGGCTACGTCTGGGGGCACTACCAAGCCAGGATCTTGCACTATGTATGTAAAATATGTTGTTACAATGAATAAAGGGGCGGAACATTGCTTTATATATGCCCAAGAAAGTATAAAACCAAACCCTAGCTTAAGCCCAGAAAACGCATTAAGCCCACGAACAAATTTCCTTGGCCGGCCTTGAGGCGCCCGCCTCAAGGTGCTCAAGCGCCGCCCGGAAATTGCTCCAAAACTCATGCCTTCCTTCGGAGCTCGAGGCGCCCGCCCCAAGCATGGCCATGCGCCCGCCTCAAGCAAGTGATGCCAACGCCAAGATTACGTTACGCGAGGCGCCCGCCCCATCCAGGTGATGCGCCCGCCTCATACTGCTCCTAGAAACGACGAAGGTTGGTCCCTATCTCAACAGGCTTGGCTAAATTTCTGTGGGCTTCATCACCCAATGACTCTTTCATTTGTAAAAATTCTAATCCAAATTATTAGAATAAAATGAAAAAGAAAAGAAAAAAGAAGGATATGGGGGAGGGACCCACATAGAAAAACTGTGTGGGTGCAATCAGAGCTCTGGTTATCCACTTGTGAAGACAGAAGGGCCTGCTTGCAGTTTAGTATGGGTAGCTATTGAGTATGTAGCCTGCGTATTATTATTACTGTATCCTTAATAACTAAATAGAAATGGTTAGTCTGTCTTCCTCTATTTGTTCCACAGCTTGCAGTAAAACGCCACCTCCGGCAACAATCCATCATCCTAAATTACCTATAATATTCAATCATTCAATTTCCAGAAACGGAGTTCAACAGCAGCAACAACATCCTCGAACGACTTTGACAGCGTGTGCAGCCTCCCAATCTACTGGATTCTCCCTCAACTCTGTATGTATGTTAGATTTGATTTTTATTTTGGGACGTAGGGAGAAAAAATTATAGTTAATCTCGAATTATCATGTTTTTTCCTGAAATAATTTCAAGTTATGATATGATTATTATTTCATCATACTTTGTTGATAAATTTATCTTTGGTAATACTATGAACAAAGATGATAATTTGTCATAGAATGAATATGTCTAATTTCTATCTCTAAAATGCTCATATTTAATTTAATGTACAGATTTTCAAAAAAAAGTGTGAAACTTGTGGAGGGCAAGGTGCCATAGAGTGTCCTGGTTGCAAGGTAAGTAGCCTTTTTCAATTTAACTCCATTATTTTGTGGAGTGAAAGTGAAACAAGAAGTAAGAGGTCTGTTTTCTCAAATGTTTGAAAGAGAGAGCAAATAACCACACACTTTCATTTTTTTATCGGCCCCCCAAAAAAATTAGCAAGTGTCACGTTGCAAAAATAAAAAAAATAAGAAGTATTCTTAGTGCAATATTGTCATGTAATTTTTAGATTGACATAGATTTTATTTTATGCTTTAACTCAGGGTTCTGGGAAAAACAAGAAGAACGGAAATATCTTCGAGCGCTGGAAGTATGTTTTTGTCCCTAAAATTTGAACCATTTGGAGCTTATTTTCTATGCCTAATCTAATTATTTTTATCTTCAGATGCTACGATTGTCAAGGTTTTGGGATGAAAGGATGCCCAACTTGTGGAAAGGGAGGATTGACACCTGAACAAAGAGGAGAAAGATGATATATATATGTTCATGTGAAGTGTTAAAAGTAATAAGTAAACAACAACACTCCTGCACTGAATCTCTCTATATAATTTACACCTGAAGGCATGGGCGGAAAATAAACAAAGAATGTTGTACATGTTTTCATCTCCAATATATATATATACTTACTTTTAAAACGATTGATAGATAGGCATTGTTTAAGGCTCCATTTGTTA